>JAFEMH010005751.1:0-150753 GCA_022495995.1 Adenophora triphylla var. japonica
TACTTGATTTCAGCGGGAACTAAAGTTTGAAGGCATCTAGAGTAGTTCCTCCGCTCGTCAAATTGAAATCATTACTGTTTATCCCATTTAAATTCGCATCCTCGAGAAACTAACATTGCCTGAAATCTCGAAAAATGTTCTAATTTTTCGGGTCATAAAATTTATATCCCACTAGATCTCTCGTACCACTTAAGAAATAGCCTACTAATGATGTGGAGGTCCGGTTTGCCCTCATTAGGCTTATAAGGTGCTAGCGTCTCTGTTGGATACCCCAATCCCGCTGAAGATGATTTAAGGATGATTTCTTATTCGTCCATAACTCATGGGAGAGATGATTTTTTTATCGGTAGCTTTTGAAGGTGCTCTATTATGAGAATATAAGTAGCTGATTTTTAATGCTTACAGCCCATGTGAGTAGAGGTAAAGAAGTACTGAAAAGCATCTTCTTACCGCCGTCATCATAAGGATTATTATATCTCTCGATATCTTATGCTAGGTTTATCGTGGTGTTGTGAGGGACAATCCTATGGCACTCTTCAGAAATAAGCGAGAATATAAAAGGACCGGACGTTATTAAGCATACGTTATACCATCAAGTAGTTTTATTTACCGTGAAATTCGGGATTGCTTAACGTTCTTAATAAAATGTCTTTTCTTCATGCCTTAAAAGACTTGAAAAGCGACCCGATGATTGAAACTTCGTACATGAAGAAAATAATGTATCCATGCCGAGAGTAATCATCCGTGAGCGTAATGGCGAAATATTATTGTTTGACCATTTCATGAAGTAGTAGTGAATAATTTCCAAATATCAGAGTATGAATTAGTTCACAAGGCGTTCGATACTCTCGAATCTATTTCACTTTAATGTTTGTAAAGTTTTTCTTTAAAACAGCTTAATCAAAAGTTTTATCCAGAAGTATCCGAAGTAGTTTTAGGATTCCACTCAGACATAAAGCTTTATCAATTCTCCCTTTGGAGATATGACCCCTGTTAACGCCTTTATGCCATAAAATCACATCTGAAATTTTCAGCTTGATAAATTTTGCAGGTTAGTGCCTATGTATTAGTTTTTGGTTTCATTATTATGGGACTCATTTCATTTTCTTAGAGCTGACCAGTAAATTCTAAGAATTATCGATATGTAATGACAAAGTCACTAGTACTTTAGATAAATTTGGAATTTAAAATAAAGATCACATTTATTATTACCCAAGAACAAGGTAACCTTCCTTGTCGAAAATTGTGATAGATATTAAATTCCATGAAAAGGATGGTATGATGAATGTATTATTTAATACAAAATAATAGCCGGTACTTATGATAATCCGAAAGTCCTATGCCTATAACTTGAATTGAATTTCCGGCTTCCATATAGATGTATTTCTCATCTTTCTTGGGGATTGAAAATTGACGACCTTTGTCATGAACTAATGTGAGTTGTTGCACCAAATCTGACAGCTATGTATATTAAGGAATTGAAACCAATTTGCCTTAGTACGAAACAGACCGAATGACATCACCATCTGAATTAGCCAATTGCGATACTTATGGTAGTCGTTCTTCAGTAAGGTCTTTGCAAAGAAGCATTTCTTGACTTTATGATCCTTAAATGATCCCTTATGCTTCTTACTTGACCGCAATTTCCTTCCTTCTTCTCTTAATCCCGAGAAGAAGCAAAAATCTTTGAGTGAGTATTTTCTAATTTGAGATATTTCATCACTATCTTCCTCACAATGTCATATGTGAAAGTAATCCATTAATATTCCACTTTTTCTTTTGACATTTATAGGTTACTTGAAAAGGACCAAATTGAGGAGGAAGATAGATCAAAACTAAGTGCTTGTGAGCAAATCTTTGAAATCTCAACTTAAGTGCCTTTAGTTTGATCGAAAGTTGAAATAATTCAATAATGTACTCCCGAAGATTTTCCTCATCACTTGTAGCCGTATGGAAACAAGTTTCCTTTGAAATTCAAAAGAAAACTTCGTCATTTTCGATTTGAGACATTGTCGAAAAATGTCTGTTGAAGCGCATTTTCATGATCATTAGACTGTAGCGGTTGGACCGTTCCATTGCTCAACATTTTTCCGTTCTATAACGGTATTTCCTTTAGTGAGAGCGGCGGGACTTGATTCCGTAATGCGTGATCGATGTCCATATTGCCTAAGATCATCGTTATATTATTTTTCCAAGTTTTAAGTTTAGTCCCAGTGCATAAAGGTACATCATTTATAGCATTAGTTACGGATGAAGCATTAATCAAATCGAAGGAGAAGAACAAGAATGAAACAAAAACATATATAAGAAACTACACAATGATTAATTATATCAAATGAATTCCATCAAAATAAAAGATAATCAATATGACATCAAAACTAATCTTTGGATTGCGAATTGACTCACAATTTGATTTATCTTAAGGTAAACAAATAAGCTTAAACAACACACTTTAAATACTTGCCTTCCTTTGGGCCGGATCAAGTACAAAAAGTGTCCTAAAGTTTAAGGTACTTGTTCCACTGGTAATAAAAGAATATAAACAATTCACTTTAAACACCCGCCTTCCTTTGGGATGGTTCACGTATTTAAAATGACTAAGTTTAGTTCAATTATTACCCACGAATGCAAAATACTTAGTCAACAACAAGGTCTCCTTTGAGAAAGCAAGCATGTTATCACATATCAACATTTACATTCATCTTTTAACAAGTTTGAATTTAATCAACAAGGTCTCCTTTGGGAAACAAGCATGTTAATTTTGTTGAAATTGTTAAGGATATAATTAATCGGAAATGTAAGGCACTTAAGGCAATGATTCGAAAATTTAAAAATGGTAAAAGAAAGCAAACGAAATTTATTAATAAAAGGCAAATATCCTTTTGTTCTTACCCGTCCATTCTTAAAGTTTGACAACTCTAAGAACCGCCGAAAGCGCGGCGGTGTCCAGATACTATAATTTATTAATAAATTATCAAAATTCTCCGGGCACAAATTAAATGTGTACTTTACTCGAAAAATGAATGAAAATTGATCAAAATAGCAAACTATTGAAAATTTTGAAAATCGGCCAACAATTGAGTGGTGCTCGGCCGAGTCGAGGAAAGTGCTCTAGAGCAAAACACCTCGGAAGACATACCTTTCTCGATCCTCACGCTCGGCCGAGTCTTTAGGGTGCTCGGCCGAGCATATCCGAGCCATAAGATATGCTCGGACCGAGTCCTTAAGATATGCTCGTAGAGTCCTGTAGGAGGAGCGCCGGCCCTTTGCCGGGACATCGAGTATGAATCTTGGGATAATCTTGTATGAACCATTGTGCCTCTTGATTTTACCATTAGTTCCAGAAAATTGAATGAAGTTCTTAATTTAATGGTGACTCAATTTTCAACCAAAGTAAGTAGATCCGCATACTCACAACACATTTAAAAAATGCGTGGCTATGCATATGAACAAACTCACAACGCATTCAAGGATGGTTGCTATGTTCAAAAAATGGGATAATCTTACATTAAGGGTTGAAAGCCTTTTGAGTAAAACCAAAAAATCAGAAATAGAATGAAGTTATGAATATGATACTTTTAGACAAGATGAGTATCATGAACAAGAACAAAACCAAATGAAATCACACAAGGATTACAAATATGAAATAAATTAAAGCACAAGGCTTTACTAGAACTCAAACTCAATCTAGTATATGAGAAGGCTCTGATACCAATTGTTGGAACAAAATGATCCATCAAACCATGAACCGACTCACAACTAGATTAAGAATGAGAGGAAGATGAAGACGGAAGCGTGTACCTGAAGAATCCATGATTGTGTTCTTGATCTTGTTCTTGAATGAAAGAAGAGAGTAGGGAGGTAGTACTTCTAAATGATAGTGCCCACACTTGTTCTTCTTAGATGAATGAAGAATGTTTTGACTGAATTGTAAATGATGTTAAGTGTCTCTAAATGGCTGATGGATAGCCTTTATATAGATAGAGAAGGGGCACTTCATTTAGGGACTACACCCTTTCATAAAGATGATGGTGTGAAGTTACCATTATGCCCATCATTTAATGGTACTTACACCTAATGAAATTCTACACATTTTGTCTATACTTTAACATTATTAAATGATTATAACAAATGGAATTAAATAACACATATTAATTAATCCATGTTCTAACACTTGATTCTGACAGCAAAACCAGTACTGAATTAAAGTAGCATTGCATGAAAACAATTGGGCATGAATTTGAGCAGATTTGATCAAATCAAAATCTTCACAGACAAAATCAATTAGCTAATCAATAAACCGAGGGTTTAGACGCCATAAATTTCTGCATTGAATAACTGGGACTAAAATTTGAAGGCATAGAAGATCCGATTGCATGATGGAAAATTGAACAAGAAATTGAGTTAGGAGTAAGATAGATTGAGAGAAATGAATCCTTACTTTATCGATGGAGGCAAGATGAGATGGATCTGAAATGGATTGTTTAAGAGCGTCAAGATCATTTAACGTCTCTTTCAGCGCTACCTCCATTTCTGCTTTCAACTCGCGCTCACAAAATGTATACGATCAGAAGAACAGTGCCTGGAAATTTGTCCGGTCTGGTACTGTTGTTAGTATTTATATGGGCTTTGGCCCAAAAGAGCAGCCCAAAAAGCCCAATTTTTGTGACCCATGTATTTGGCCCAGAATCACTCCCCTCTTATCCGGCATAGGTCGATTTCAGCTAGAGAGAAAGACGATTGAGTTATTGACTTGGTCTCTTTGCGATCTCTCCTTTGGTTTCTTCTTCGGCGATTTCGCCGGTTGCGCCAAGGTTGTTGAAGGCGATCGGGTAAGTTTTTCCTTATCCCTTCTTCTGTCGCCTATATAAACCCCCACCCCCTTCTATGCAGCCGCAACACACATTGAACACACACGAGTGCTTCTTCTCTAATTCACACATGGTTGTAGGGGTATCTATTTTGGGCTTATATGGAGTTTTGTAGAGAGTGTTTACTGGATTAGCTTGTGATAATTGGGTGTTTGATTCAGATTGGGGTTATCTGTTAGGGTTCTCTCTCACTCAAATTAGGCGTAATTTGATTCTCTGTGTGTGACTTTCGTGATTACAGATTTGTGTGCGTGTGTTGCTAGGCATGGCTAGTGTTGAGGGTGGGTGTTGGTTTCTGGTTAGGCTGTTCGTTGTTGGTTTCTGTTTTGGCCGTCCGGAGTTGGTTTCTGTTTAAGCTGACTGGATTTTGGGGTCTTTAACTAGGTTTACTAGGGACTACTTGCTGCCTCTATTTCATAGTAACATCTTGGATCAGTGACCTTGGATTGTGGCTGAATTTCGAATTAAACGGATACTTGGGCCAGAGACGAAATACTCTAATTTTAAACTATTTCCTGTTCAGTTTTTTCTTTTATTCAGTTTTTTATTTTGATTTGTTACTAATCCTCATTCTATTTTTTTATGCATTGTTCGCGGGTCTTTGGCAACAGAGTGGTAAGTTCGCTCAACAGGTTCGAAGGTTCGAAGCGTGCTTTGCGCTTACATGAACGCGGATTTGACTACCGTTTACGACTATGATTTACCCCCAAATAAATGAATGTCCGTAATTTTCAATTATACTTGATTGATCAAATATTATTTTTTTTTTAAGTCAAGCAACACAAACTATCATTAATACTCCCTCCGCCCCGCCTGAAAGGGCACAAATTTTCTTTTTGGATGTCCCATTTAAAAGGGCACAACCCAAAAAGGAAAGTTTTTATTATTTTTATACTCTTCCTACCCCACTCATTCTCTCTCCTACTTTACTTTTACACTCACAACATTCTCTCTCCTAACTATTCCTCCCACTCATTCTCTTTCCTATTTAATTTTTCATACTCACAACATTTAACCTTTTTCTCTTTCTTACATCACTTTCCTTATTTATTTCTTAATTTCCGTGCTAGGAGGAAAAATTGCCCTTTCGGGCAGGACGAAGGGAGTAAATATAAAGAAGATACGCTCTGTAACAACAGTCGGAGCCCGGAGGCTTATCTAAAATTGAAGATTTCTATAAAAACGTATATAATAGACAAATTGTCAGTCGGATAGAAAATGTCTAATCCATCTCAAATATTAAAGTCTAACCTTGAACCAAATCTCAAGTGAATAGCAAGATGAATAATAACATGTGATACTCAAATGATTCTCCAAGCATAACTTGAACACAACCTAACACTAACCTTCAGAAAATCACCACATGTAAAAAAATTGGCACTGAAAACATGAATCATCAGAAGCGTATTGTGTTGGAAATAAATGCCCAACCAAACATATCAATTATTGCAACAAGAAAAAATATAAACTTTTCACAAATACTCTCTACAAGAAAAAAAAATATAAACTTTCACAAATACTCTCTACAAAAAAAAATATAAACTTTTCTTTTATTAATTATATAAATATAATTTTATATTTTTTTCTTTCCTTTTCATTTTAACTCAGAAGCACCTTAGAGAAATTAAATTAATTTCCCTTTAAATTTCGGGAGCACACACTTTAAAGAATATCTTATCGGCCATCCAATATCAAGGATTTTTTTCTCAAATAATTCTATTTTAAAAATATAAATTCCAAAATAACTCACATTTGAAACTATTTTCCAAAATGATCAACTTTTTAAAACTCGCTACACGGTGTAGCGAGTTCAAAATGTTACTGTTGAAACTAACTACACCATGTAGCGAGTTTAGTTTAATTAGGGTTAATCTCATTGACATTTAATTGGTAATTCAAGTAACCTAAATCGCTACACCGTGTAGCGATTTCACTCGAAAATAAACAACTACACAACCATATCAGTTGCACTCCTATATCAGTTGCGATAAATCGATAGTGGATTATAAATCGGTAATGACATTAGTTGAGCATTACTTCAGCAATTAGCCATCTCAATATTAGCTTTACCTATTTTATAAACATATCGGTAGACCCATCAGTTGAGAAGCACATGACACAATCTAATTATCAGTAATACTATTTTTACTGACTACTTAGCATCAGCAATACTACTACCAAACTTTACCAACTTGCATATCCGATTGGCAATTATAGTCGGTTGTCACAGTTTTTCCTCTTTAACTGTTCATTTTGCAAACAAGTTAAAACTTTGTCCTAAAATCAAGCTTTGCATTTCTTGTAACACTTATGTGTGTAAATCAAGGCCTTATGGACCGGAATAACAACCGGCTATAATTGCCAACCGGATATGCAAGTTGGCAACTGGAATCAAACACCATGCAACCAAATATGCCCATTCTTTTAGAATCTCAACTCGGTAACAACTTTACTTCAGTAAAGTAATTTTTTTTTAAAATTTAAATGCCCAGTTTGAAAAATAAAAATAAAAAATGTCAACGCATAAACCGGTTTGTGGATATCAATCGGTTGATGCAATTTATACTCTTTTTCTGCTTTGTTGGCATACACCTCAGCATAAATCCCTAAGATCGAGTAAAGTATTATTTTTTTAAATTTAAATGTCTAGTTTGACCGGTTAATCTCACTACACGGTGTATCGAGTTATTCTTTGTTAATTAAGTTGATTAGTTCAAACGCTTAAACCTAATTTAACTAAACTCGCTACATGGTGTAGCGAGTTTCAACGGTCACATGTTGAACTCGCTACACCATGTAGCGAGTTCCAAAAAGTTGATCAATTTTGGGAATTAGTTTCAAATGTGAGTTATTTTGAAATTTATAATTTTAAAATGGAATTATTTAAGAAAAAAATCCAATATCAAGTATGCAGATTATTTACTTCCTTTATTTCAAAAAAATTGATACAATCACTGTAAAAAATATTTTTGATATATATTAGTACCGAGTATATTTCAATTTTATAAGAAGATTTAGTATTTAAAATATTTATATTTTTTACTAAAATTAATATAATTTAATTTTCTCAAAAATATATTTCCATTAGAAAAAAAAAAAAGATAATCATTAGGAAAAATTCTCCTAGGACCCCTCTGCCCAGATTTTTTCCCCTTAAAAAAAACTTTTTTATAAATCTCAAATAAAGAGTTATCCCCATATTCAAATTCCCCAGACACCCCTAGGCTCCTCCTCTCCTCCCTCCCCTCCCATTTTGATCTCTTCCCGCTCTCTCTCTCTCTCTCTCTCTCTCTTAACACAAACACACACACATACACACACACCGTTTCTCTCTTTCTCCAAAATCTCTCCGTCTCCTTCATCATCTCCGACGACCGGCGATCTCTTCCCTTCGCTACTTCTCTGGCAATGCAACACTACCGCCTCCGTCTCTATTTATCTTTCTCTCTCCATGTCTTCTCCGGCGAACTCATAGGTCATGGCCTACTCCGGTGACTTTTTATTCTCCGATCCGTTTAGATCTGGCCAAAATCCTTTAGATATGTCCAGATCTGAATATGGATCTGAAACCGAAGAGACTGAAGCCTATCACATTCGCACTCTCGCTTCCGTCCTCGGCAGGTAAACCTTTCGATTTTATTTAATCAATTGGGTCAATTACTAACTTAATATTGTGTTTTGATTTGCGTATTTGGTAGTGAGGATGCTGCTAAAGAGGCGATTTTGTTTAGTTACAAGCACGCCGCTAGTGGTTTCTCCGCCAAGCTTACTCCTGAGCAGGTCTCCGAAATTTCAAGTATGCTACCTGTTAGGACCTAACTATGTAAGCCACATAGTTATAAAAGGTTTTGACAAAGAAATATATCATATGTTATCTGACAGCCAAGATAACATATGACCTTGACAGCTGAGCCCTTGCACATCCTTATATCAAACTGACAAAGAATGATATAATAATCAAACCATGGACAGCAATGATCAAACCAAAGTCAACTCATATAAATCAAATGTATTTATATACAAAGGATCATTACACACAAATCCTTATCTCCTAAACCTGCAAACTCTAAAGACTTAGCCTGACAAATTAAGGTTCTCCACAACAGAGGCTTCAACCCTCCGACAATGATCTTCAACATCCGGCAATGAAGTATTCTGTAAAGATCAAGATGTGCATTGCCCAAATCTCTCCCCTCAAAAGTTGCCAACTCATATCCATGAAGATCACATCAAATGGTTGCAGATTCCATTTGTTATTCTCCGGTCAACGAAGGCTCTAAATGCATCTCCAACACACATTTACTACCTTGTCTCCTTGTCCCCTCCAACTGGCTATATTCTAGCCTATAAAAGGATTCTCCAAGACCGAAGACACTACCATTTTTACACACAACTCTTACAACCTTACCTCCAACCTTTCTCAAACTCCGCAACCAACAATCAAAACAACTTTGAGACACTTCAGAATCGACCTCGTGTGTATAAACTGATTTGTAAAACCACTTAAGACTGACTTTAAGTGGGTATTGTAAATTGCTCAGTGTAGATCATAATCCCTAATAGACCGTACTTATTAGGAAGAGGAAGTTCAAGAAACTTACCTATCCAATCCTTTGTAAATCTTAACGGGAACTAGATTTAAGTGGATTGATCTCACTTGTCAAGGTTGACAGTGAGGGTGGACGTAGGAGGAGTGAACTCTGAACCACCTTAAAATTCCTTGTGTTCAATTGGTATTATCACACAACACACACACACATCTCACACACAAACACCATTCACTTGTCTTTACATTATTTCACCACTTATTATTCCGCTGCACGTTTTACACTTATCATTAAAACCGGTATCATCATTCGACTAAGATTTCACCTCACTGGTCAAAACCTTAACCGCCTAACCTTTAATCGATTTAAGCAAACGGGACCTTTCAATTGGTATCGAGCTTGTCTTCACACTCAAAAGTCTAACAACTTGTGAAGGATCAATTACCAACCCACCATGCCTCAACCAAGGAGAAATAATGAGAAAGACATTCCCCAGCATTGATGGTTGTGGATCATTTGAAATATATGCTTCAAAAATCAAAACTTACCTTGATGCAAACAACATCTCGGAACCTGGTTTGTGCTTGAAAATGAAGTCACTTGCCCCGTAGCCCTAGATTCAAATGGTGGACCTAGCGGCAAAAACAAATCCCCGAATGCAGGGTGATTCGGAAAGACAACTTGTTAGTGCTAATCGAAAGTCAAAAACATACTCCAAAAGATTGTTAATGACTCCCTAGCACAAGAAATTGCTAAAGAGCCAACCGCAAAGGCCGCCCGGGAACTCATCCATACCAAATTTCAGAAACACTCTAGTGTTAGAACGCAAAACCTATACAACCTTCTTAGACAACTTGACAATTTTAAATTCTACCCTGGTGAAAAAGTAAGTCTTTGCAAAACCAAGGTTTGAAGATTTAGTAAGATCCATTCTTGATCATGGTAAAACTTTTGAGAACCAAGATTTGTGTCTCAAAATATACTCCAACCTTCCTCAAGAATATGAGAAGGTAGCTCTACCAATAAGAGAAGGCTCGAATGGAGTACCATGATTGTTGAACAATACTTTGGAAAGCTTGAAGCTTATGAACTAGAAGGAATGATAAAACTTCAACCTCGTTCCCTCCATTTCACAAACCCTTGCCTTAGCCGCCCAAGAAACCACTCAAAAACCAATTACCCAACAAGACATTGACTCTATGGTTCTTCTTTCCCTCCAAAAAGTAAACCTTCCCTCAAACAACTTTGTCTCAAGGAGATCTACCTAGTCTCATATCCATGGCCGTCGAAATACCTTGAGAGCACATAAGAAGTCCTTTGAGAGAAGCTATAGCCCATCCACCTCGATCAAGAAAACCCTAAAAGAAAGTTGAATGCTTCAACTGTAAGAAGCTTGGACATTACTCATCGGATTGCCCGAACCAAGGAAACCTAGGGAAAATCGACTGGCTAAGAAGTTCTCATACTCCAAGGAGATTATTCACGGTTCAAGGTGTAAGCTGCTACAACCGCACAAAGAAGAAGAATGAAAAGAACAAAGAGCAAGTATTGATTCGACTCATCTAAGTTTAGTGATGAGGAATGTGACTACGGTGACTACGAAAGTGAAGGAGAAGAAGCAATGATATGCTTGATGGTGGAGATGATGAAGACTCGAACAATGAAGAAGATCTTGAAGCCTTAGGCTGTTCTTTGAAGAACTAAAACAGTACCTCAATTTAACTCTTTAAATAATGAAGAATTTAAGCAATTAGTTAGTACTCTTTTAATTCAAATAAAAAGACACCAAACTGGCTTTGCTTCATTGCTCACTGATAATATATCCCAAAGTAAAACCATTGATAGCCTTGAAAGAACCAACCAAGGACTGAAAGTTCAAAACCTTATGCTTGAAAAAGCCAATGAAGAGTCGACGGCTGAATTCTAAACTTCTGGAAACCAACATCAATCTTGAAAAAGAAAATGAATCCTTTAGAAAGAAGTTTGAAACCTGGAACAGCTCTGGAGAAGCCTTGACCCACTTTAGCTACTACCAAAGACACCCAAGTGACAAATCAGGAATTGGGGCTAATAATCCTACTATGAACACATATACCCCTCTCACTGATGAAAGGGCTATTGACAAGATGGTTCTTGAAAGCATGAACTATGTCAAAGCCCAAGAAATTGTCTATCCCATTTAAACCAAGGAAGATCTCAAGAAAAAGGGAAAAATTGATGAAGCTAGCTCCAGTCACACTGATGTATCAACTCCAACTAGTCCCTCCTGCACTAATGAGACTCATATTGGAAGTTCAAGCCAATCAAAAGGCACATAAAAACAAGCAAACAAAGGGAGCAAAGGTAATTAAATTTGGCAAAAGAAAGAAATCAAGGAGCAAGTGAAGACAGACAAGTACAAGACAAAACATGGTGGACAGCAGAGGTCTCCTAGACAGCCAAGATATGGTGGACAGCAGAGGTCTCCTAGACAGCCAAGATATGGTGGACAGCAGAGGTCTCCAAGACAGCAAAGATTCTATGATCATCACTCATATGCCAAACCTCAAAGACCTAACTGGCCATTCTCTAATGGAAGAAACCATGCCCAATATAATACCTCTCCTAGATCATCTCATTCAAACAATTCCCCAGACCATTCTCAGTTTCATAACCAAAACCATTTCTTTTCTCCCAACCAATTTTTTAACCAATCCCAACCTATTGCTCCTACTCCCTATATGCTGCAAATCATGGGATATTATAATGCCCTAAACCAGTACTTTGGAAAAAGAGCAATGAACAAAGCTAGGGTACCAAAGAAATTCTAATCCTTTGGACCCAAAAGAATAAAGCGTACCATAAATGTATTTTTCTGTTTTGTAGGAACCTAGGAAAGGAATATGGTACTTGGACAGTGGATGCAGCAGGCACATGACTTACAACAAGGAGTGGCTACAACAATATGTCCCTAAAAATGATCCAAATGTAACTTTTGGTGACAATTCTCAAGCCAAAGTCAAAGGATCAGGAAACCTTGTTACTAAAGATATTATTTTTACTAATGTATCTTATGTAGAGGGTCTCAAGCATAATTTGATTAGCCTTAGTCAGATTTGTGATAAGGGATATCATGTTGTTTGTTCCAAAAACCACTGCACTGTCAAGGATGTCAACAACAAATCAATCCTCACTGGAATAAGAAAAGGCAACCTCTACTGTCTAAACCTAGAAATTGTGGATTCTTCAGATGCCCATTGCCTTCTCTCCTTCGATCAATCGATATGTCATGGCTATGGCACAAAAGATTGGCTCACCTAAACCTAAAAAGCATCTCAAAACTAGCCAACTCAAACCTAGTAAAAGGCCTACCCAAAATATCCTTCAAAAAGGACAAGTTATGCAAAGCTTGTCAATGTGAAAAACAAAAGAAAACCTCCTTCTCTGCCAAAATCAGATTAGATACCTCAAAACCCCTTCAACTACTTCACATGGATCTGTTTGGACCAATCGAACTAGATCTCTTGGTGGAAAGAGATACTCTCTTGTTGTAGTTGATGACTACACTAGATTTACCTGGATTATTCTTCTTGAATCCAAAAGGGATACATTAGAACAACTAGTCAAACTGTTCAATAAAGTACAAAATCAAAAGGGCTTATCCATTATCAAAATTAGATCTGATCATGGTAAGGAATTTGAGAACACCGGTGTTGAAGAATACCGTGATCAAAAAGGGATTGAGCACAATTTCTCTGCTCCTAGGACACCACAAAAAATGGGGTTGCTTTGAAAGAAAGAATAGAACAATCTGTGAAGCGGCCAAGATCTATCTTTGTCGAGCACAACCTTCCTAAGTATTTTTGGGGTGAAGCAGTCACCACTGCTGTCTATGTCCAGAACAAGACCCTTATCAACAAGTTTCACTCCAAGACTCCCTATGAGCTATGGAATGGAAGAACACCAACCATTTCATACTTCCATGGCTTTGGAAGTAGATGCTTCATACACAACAATGGGAAAAACAATCTTGACAAATTTGATTCAAAAAGTGATGAAGGAATTTTCCTTGGATACTCCAACACTAGCAAAGCCTATAGGGTTTACAACAAAAGAAGACTTGTTGTAGAGGAATCAATTCATGTGGACTTTGATGAAAACAATGATCAAAGCCACACTGAATTATGTGATTTTGATGAATCTGTTGAGAATTCAGACAATGTTCCTGAGGTTTCTCCTGTTCATGACCCTTCAAACCTCAATCCTGAAGAAAACTCTCCTACCCTTCCATATATGGTACCCAAGAACTCTAATACTCATCCCACTTTGTCTGACAACCAAGATTCCCTTCTCAATAGCAAAGGTGCATCTGACAGCCAAGGTGCACCAAATAGTCTACCTTCATCCAGTAATCAAAATCCCTCTGAAAAAGACCCTATCCAACCTTGTGACAACCCCTCTCATTCAATTCCTCAACCTGAAACCATTACCCACATCATCCCTCCAAACAAAAGCATCTATATTGACCTACCTATACACAAAATAGACATACCTCCTAACATGCCTGTTCTTGACTCCCTAATGAGTGCCTTCATCTATCAAATTGAACCCAAAAAGATAAATGAAGCTCTTCAAGACCCAGATTGAATAGAAGCAATGGAAGAAGAATTGGAGCAATTTGAAAGAAACAAAGTTTGGAAACTGGTTCCTAAGTCTAAAAACCAAATTGTCATTGGGACAAGATGGTTTTTTAGAAATAAGATGAATGAAGAAGGTGTTGTAGTAAGGAACAAAGCTAGGATAGTTGCTCAAGGATACAGACAAAAAGAAGGCATTGACTATGATGAGACTTTTGCTCCTATTGCAAGACTAGAAGCAATAAGGCTATTTCTTGCCTATGCTTCATTCAAGAAAATGAAAGTGTTTCAGATGGATGTCAAGAGTGCATTTCTGAATGGAGTCTTAAATGAAAAAGTGTTTGTATCTCAACCCCCTGGATTTGAGCATCCCAAGTTTCCTGATCATGTATACAAATTGGACAAAGCTTTGTATGGTCTTAAACAAGCACCTAGAGCCTGGCCTTCAAGTTAAGAAAATGAAGGAAGGAATCTTCATTAACCAAGCTAAATACACAAGGGATATGATCAAAAAGTTTGACATGCAAACTGCTTCCCCAGCTAAAACTCCCTTGTCAACCACAACCAAACTTCATGCTGATCCAGATGGTCAAAGTGTAAATCCAACACTTTACAGAAGTTACATTGGATCTCTCCTTTATGTAACAGCTTCAAGACCTGACATTATGTTTAGTGTCTGTCTTTGTGCTAGATTTCAAGCAAATTCCAAGGAATCTCATCTCTCTGCTGTCAAGAGAATTTTGAGATATCTCAAAGGAACCCCTGATTATGGCTTGTAGTATCCCACTGAATCCCCATTCTCTCTAATTGGATTCACTGACTCTGACTATGCTGGATGTAATCTAGATAGAAAATCCATAAGTGGTGGATGTCAGTTTATTGGTTCAAGAATCATCTCATGGTCTAGCAAAAAGCAAACCTCAGTAGCCACCTCAACAGCTGAGGCTGAGTACATTGCTGCAGGCTTGTGTTGTTCTCAAATTCTCTATCTTAAAAGCCAACTTCAAGATTTTGGAATAGAAATGTCTAACATTCCCAAAATAAAGACTTTTATTTCATTAGAGATCATCTCTTATGGCTGCTGTCAACAATGTGATATCTGACAGCTAACCCTTTCACCAATTCAAAAGCTTCATTGACATAAAACCAAAAACTCATTCCTACCTTACAATCAAACTTCAAACACAAAAACCACAAAAACAAACATAAATCCATATTCCAAAAGCCTCACTATCCTCCTTTTCATCACGGTAGCTCTCACGAATGCTTTGACAGCTAAAGATTGTCAATCTTGGGTATCCCATAGGCGATCTTGGAAGCAATCATCTCCACATCCTTTATCACTATAGATAATGTCGGAGCTTGATATGCTCTCTCTTTGATGTCTCCATATCTCTCTAGCCATACAGGTGCCTCTCCATAAAAGGATCAATGGCCGTGGTTGAGAAGCTGCAAAGAAGGACACACCCTCCTTGGCCACCATTCTTCAAGCCGCATTATAAGGAGGATATTCACTAAGTGGTGAGAGAAAGCCGAAGGTACTGAAGAATTTGCACTTGCACATTGCAATGATAAGCTTGATCGGCGAGGACCTTCATCTTCATCACCATTCGTAGCACTGGACTCAAACACTTGAGAAACCGAGAAAACAACTTCATATAAACTTTGGAAGGAGAACTTTGCACTCCTGCCAAAATTGTCTCCAGTTCCCTCAAGAAGCTGTTTGACCGAGAGTAAGTGAATCCCTGGTTACATTTGTGTATTCCTTGACAATGAAATCGGGTTGACCAATTTGTGTGTCAACCTTAATCCTTTCATTGCTGTCAATCTTCACGAGCTCCCCCAAGGTATAAACTCTCTCTACATCTTCCTTAACATGCTTACTTGATTCTCCTTCCCTCTCCTTTCTTGATAGCTTACCCTTAGCTGTCAGATCATTGTGACTCTCACCAACTATCTTAGCTTTACCCTTGTTCCTAGCCATCTCCTCTAACCTGTTTTTCTCTTCCTCCACCAATGCTAGTCTCTCCTCCTCCCAAAATTTCTTTCTTATCTCTCTCTCTCTCAACTCTTCTTCCTTATGTGGATCATCATTGGGCAATTGAACCACTTCCTATTCCAAACCATTATCAGTTTGGTGTCTATATGAAAGAAACTCTCTCTCAAACCTTTCCTCTCTTGTTTCATCTACCCTTGGACTTTGAAAAACAAGTCTCTTTCTTTGTCTTAGCCATTTTACTAGGACTGAACATTGAAACAAGTCTTCCCATTTGCTATAAATGAAATGAATTTGGTAGATTTCTTCATCTAAATCATTTCCTTTTATAGACAAATTTTGCTTCAGAAAAATTAGTGGCAATGATCATTCAAACTAGGCTTGGCTGGTCATTAAGTCTGACAGCCATGAATTTAAGTTCTTGCCAAATCGAGGAAGTGTTGGAACTTGCCACTAACACATATCTATTAATGTCTCTGTTTTATTCCCTCTGAAATTTCGTCTTTGTGTACGGAAATAACTCCCATGTTTTATGGGAAGTTATTTCTCATGTAATGAGTGGGGGACAAATAACACTGTTCATGAACAGTCTCTCTCTTAAATGCTCTTTTTTAACCGTTGCAGTAACCCACGTATTAGCCGTTGAACTCCACCAATTCCCACATCAATTATCATTTAACCTTGCAAAATTAACCCTTCTTCCTTCAAACTGTCTTCTTCCTCCTAAATCCTCTATCTGATTCCGTCTGTTCTTCAAAACCCTAAAACCCTGTTTCATTCAACCATGTCTTACCCTCAAGCCCATGGTTACTTCATCAAACCTGAATTTTATGAGCATGAGGTTGGAGCTCTAATCAAGGAACTCTTGGAATCCAATCATCTCTGCAAAATGATGGAAGCTCAACCTCCCATTTATGAGAAGCTATGCAGAGAGATATTCATGAAAGGAGAAAGACAGCAATCTGGTGCCATAAGGATCAATATTGAAGGGACTGAGATCAATGTGACTCCAAAGGTTGTGTCCAAAGTTTACAATATCCCAATCAAGAATGAAGGCCTCAACAACCTCTGGAATAGAAAAGACAACAACTTAGAACCTTTCTACAAAAGATTCTTTGATAAACCTGGGTGCAACTTTCAATTGGTTCAGGACAAACCAATAAAAAAGAAAGACCTTGATTTATTCAAATCAACCCTAATGGATGTTGTCATCAAAGGGTTTGATGGAAAGCAATCCTCCTTTGACCAAATCAGTCCAAATGAATGGAAACAAGCCCTCAGTTTGTTGACTAAGGAGATAAACTGGAGTGTTGCACTGCTTCACAACTTCCAACTTGCCATATCCCCTTCCCCTTGGAAATTCAAAAAGCAAAATCCTATTATGAACAATTTCAGGTTCATGAGTGGAATCCTCCATCAAATAATTCCAAAATTGAATCCTCCTCTCAAAAAGGAATGGCTTGAGTCTACATCTCTGGTGCCTACCAAAAGTTTCAGCTTGAGTACATTCAATCTCAAGAGCAAGAAAAAAATTAGAGCTTGGGGACAGCTCTGAGAATTTTGATGAAGCCTCACAGAGACTGAAAAGGATATGAAGATGTGGAAGTCATTGGTAAACATGGTAAATGACAAGAGATCCAAGAGAAAGCATGACAAAGGTGTTGTCATAAAAGAAAGGGCTCAAGAAACCTCTCCTAGCAAAATCAAGAGGAGAAAAAGCCTAGCAAAAATGAAGAGAACTGGAAAAGGAAAGAAGCTAAGCAAAGGAAAGAAAGTTCAAGAAGAGGTAGAGGAAGCTGTTGAGCAAGAAACTGTTCAAGGGACTGAAAAAGGAAAGATGGTTGCTGAAGAACAAGCTGACAGTGAAGAAACCCAATCAGATCCCATCTACAAAGACATTGATGAGTATGCTGGAGAAGAGGGAGAAAGCCATGACACTGAGAGTGATGAAAATGTGAGAAGAGTCAGTTCTTTGAATCATTGATGGAAGTGAGAACTGACTAAGGTTGGACGATCATCGGGGGAGTATGGAAGCCTCCTCTCGACGGCTAAGGTTGCCTCAATTCTTTGAAACCCCATCTAAGGTAATCTCCACCCCTTCTCTTGCACTTATTACATTTTCTAGGAAGAGAAAATCTGATAAAGATGCTCCCCCATCCAAAAAATTGAAGCCAATTACTCCTCAACCCTCCTCATCTAAAGATCAATCCAGTTCACCACATGACTCTGTGGCTCAGGGAATCCTCAACCTAAATCCCTTAAACATTAGTCCAAATGAGCCTAGTGTTGAAAAAGATAGGGGGAATAGCCCTAGCTACGAAAGGATGAGCATCGGTTAAGGGGGAACAAGCAGTCCTCCTTCCCCCATTCTGACAGCTATGCCATTGTCTAGTCATGCTTCACCCATTTCAAGCCCCTCAGATCCTTCCCACATTCCTGAAAACGTCTTCAAAGCCTCTGAAGGACTGACCTTAGAAGATCCTAAGCATGTCCCTGTTGTTCTTTATTATTTAAGATCCCTGCTAACAGAGGAAGTTATTCAAAAAGCCATGGAATTGATCAAAACCAGAGATATGGCTAAGAAAGCTAGCATACCTGAACCTGAACCTCATTCTGAACCTGAACCTCATTCTGAACCTGAACCTCAATCCAAACCTGATGAACCTATTCAAACTCAAGAACCTCCCCTTGATACCCAAGATTCTGAAACCCAACCTGAACCTATAACACAAGATTCACCTACCCCTGAGTTTGACATTCTTCCAACTTGTGAACCTTGGATTCTAGATTGTGACATTGATTTTTCCCTACCCTCCATCATGGCTGTCCACCAAAGATTGAAAGAGATTACTCATTTTCCTGAGATTGCCAATCCTAACTTAATCCCTAATCCTTGGCTGTTGAGCAAAAATTCCATCATGATCCATGCAAGAAACATGTGTGGTCTCATTA
Organism: Adenophora triphylla var. japonica; assembly: GCA_022495995.1. Taxonomy (NCBI): domain Eukaryota; kingdom Viridiplantae; phylum Streptophyta; class Magnoliopsida; order Asterales; family Campanulaceae; genus Adenophora; species Adenophora triphylla. Next base: position 18,983 of record JAFEMH010005751.1, read on the forward strand.
TGTTTGCCCATGAGGAATGGAAAAGATATAGGATAGCTCTCCCAAACTCCTTCTTTCACAATGCCCCCAGTTGCCAAACTTCATGGACATTGGAACCATCATTGATTGGGAAATCTTTGTTCTCTCAATTATTGTCAAGCAACATCAATGAATGCATCTACATGCCCTCATCCCTAGTTTATGCCCTCTGCATAAACCTTGCTAAAGAGATGTATTGGAGGATCCTTCTCAACAAAGCCAAAATCATGGTGTCATTGCAAAGCCTAGCTCGACAGCCTATCTTTCCTCCAACTACTGTTCCTCCTTCATTCATCCCCCTAAACACCGGATCTCTCCAATCCAATCTTCCTCCAAACTTCAATCCTTCAACATTTGTGCCTCCATACCATGTGACCATCACGAGACATGCGAGAGATTTACAAGGTCAATGATAACCAAAATGAGACACATTTTGGAAGTCTCAAATGTTTCCAAGTCTGAAAGGAAGACCTCCAAAGGAAAGGCATTGTTAAATGCGAAGAAGAAGAAAGGCCTAACGGGAAAGAGAGCCTCAGTGCTTGCTCCCAATGTGATTCTGTCAAGTGATGATGAAGATGATTCTCCGTGATGAAACAAAGATCGGTTCTCAACCTCTCTTGTTCTCACCATTTGTCACAAATGCATCCTCCTCTACATCAACCTCAACAACCCATCTCTCTTCAATCAAACCCCTTCTTCTCTAACCTCTTTGCAGGAACCAAAGGTCAAAGCTCAAAACCAAAGAAGACTCCCAAATGGAGCAATCTGAGACTAAGAGATGATGAAGAACCTCTCTCCAAGGCTGTTCTCAAAGGAAGGCAAGATCAATCCTTCACATATGATGATGAGATGAGCTGAGAATGGAACAATGAGATGTATTATAGAGGTGTTGATGACAAGATGAAGAGAGTGCTGCTTACAGAAAGAGAAGAGATCCTTGCAGCAAGAAGAGAAAGAGATGAATTTTCTGATTAAAGAAAATTTTGTCTTTTGTTTGGTTAAGTACTTTTAATCCCTACCTTTTTTTGTGTTTCTGCTTTAAAAACAATGTTTATTTTGGATAATGTGTTTGTTTTAAAGCTCTTTTGATTGAATCAAGAAGATTAAGTTCATCTTCATTGATATATTCAATTCATGAGTATCTTGCAGGTTATATCTTTAATAGATATATTACTTTGCCAAAAAGGGGGAAATTGTTAGGACCTAACTATGTAAGCCACATAGTTATAAAAGGTTTTGACAAAAAAATATATCATATGTTATCTGACAGCCAAGATAACATATGACCTTGACAGCTGAGCCCTTGCACATCCTTATATCAAAGCGGGCGGCAATGATATAATAATCAAACCATGGACAGCAATGATCAAACCAAAGTCAAATCATATAAATCAAATGTATTTATATACAAAGGATCATTACACACAAATCCTTATCTCCTAAACCTGCAAACTCTAAAGACTTAGCCTGACAGCTAAGGTTCTCCACTGCAGAGGCTTCAACCCTCTAACAACTATGATCTTCAACATCTGCAGCAATGAAGTATTCCTGTAAAGATCAAGATGTGCATTGCCCAAATCTCTCCCCTCAAAAGTTGCCAACTCATATCCATGAAGATCACATCAAATGGTTGCAGATTCCAGCTGTTATTCTCCAGTCAACAAAGGCTCTAAATGCATCTCCAACACACATTTACTACCTTGTCTCCTTGTCCCCTCCAACGGCTATATTCTAGCCTATAAAAGGATTCTCCAAGACTGAAGACACTACCCTTTTTACACACAACTCTTACAACCTTACCTCCAACCTTTCTCAAACCTGCAACCAACAATCAAAACAACTTTGAGACACTTGTAACTGACCTCAGGTGTATAAACTGATTTGTAAAACCACTTAAGACTGACTTTAAGTGGGTATTGTAAATTGCTCAGTGTAGAGCATAATCCCTAATAGACCGTACTTATTAGGAAGAGGAAGTTCAAGGAACTTACCTATCCAATCCTTTGTAAATCTTAACGGGAACTAAATTTAAGTGGATTGATCTCACTTGTCAAGGTTGACAGTGAGGGTGGACGTAGGAGGAGTGAACTCTGAACCACCTTAAAATTCCTTGTGTTCAATTGGTATTATCACACAACACACACACACATCTCACACACAAACACCATTCACTTGTCTTTACATTATTTCAACACTTATTATTCCGCTGCACATTTAACACTTATCATTAAAACCAGCTATCATCTGACAGCTAAGATTTCACCTCAGCTGTCAAAACCTTAACTGCCTAACCTTTAATCTGATTTAAGCAAACAGGACCTTTCACTACCTTTTTCTTATTTTTCTCTGATATGATCGATGATAGATGATTTTGATTATTGATTCGTTTTGTTTTCGATCATATGTCTTGAACAATTTATAAACTTGTAATCATGTGATTCCTAGCTGACTGGGCAAAGTATTTTATGATCTGATGGTAAAATATCAAGTTTATTTCAAATTGTGTGTTGCATTTTGGGCCAAGGTGACTCAGAGTTTGTTACTTTATGTTGATTTTGTTCAGACATCACTTGATGATATTCCCAGTTCATGGTGGCTATGTTGCAGTCAGTATCCTTCCTTTCAGTTTATCTTTGTCAATAGCATGTCTTACTTCGACTTAGCAAAATCGCGTTCTTATGCTACAAAAGTAATAGAACAAGACTCGTGGATATAGTAAAGAGATCAATGCAATTCTTTCTGAATCCTAGTTTGGGTTTGTCTTTTTATTCCCGCAACACTCAACTAGTGATCACATGAAGAAAAAAAAATCAATTTTTTTGAACTATTTGTTATTTTTCCAAATGAAAATGCATTACTAGCTATTGCCAATGAAGTCCTTGACACTGTACATAACAATATTGGAAGATAAAAGATTCATAGAAGTTATTTGATGCATTATCAAATTCTGATTCCACGTTTAACCATTTGATGAGGTTTCTGTAGGTTTCTTTCAATTTTTGCGCTCTAGCGTATTTATTTGTAATTTTCGTTAAGTTACTAATATTTGTTAATGTCTTTTAACATTTTTTATGATTTGGGTTGATTTGGTTAATAAGTCTTATATGTTACTTATAAGTCTTTTTTTATAAGTCTTATAAGTAACTTAAAAGACTTTTTAAAGTCTTATAAGTTACTTAAAAGACATTTTAATAAGTCTTATAAATAACTTAAAAGACTTTTTAAAGTCTGTTAAGTTACTTAAGACTTATAAGACTTTTTTACTTTTTTAAAAAAGTCTTATAAATAACTTATTAGACTTATTAAAAAGTCTTATAAGTTAGTTATAAGACTTATTAAGTTACTAATAAGACTTATATAAGACTTTTTTACTTTTTTAAAAAATATTATAAATAACTTATACTCCCTCCGTCCCAGCCCAATTGATACCAAATTTTTGGGTACACGGATTAAGGAAAAGTAAGAGAGAGAAAAAGTGGAAGAAAATGTTGTGAGTATGAAAAATTAAATAGGAGAGAGAATGAGTGGAAGAAATAGTGATTTGATTGGTGTTGTGAGTGTAAAAGTAAAATAGAAGAGAGAATGAGTGAAAAAAATATTAAGATTTCCTTTCATTTTGGACAGTCTCCATTGAGTTGGGACGGAACAAAAAGAAAATAAGTCTCCATTGAGTTGGGACTGACCAAAAAGTTACTTATAGGACTTATTAAAAAAAGTCTTATAAATAACTTATAAGACTTTAAAAAGTCCTATAAGTTACTTATAAGACTTTAAAAAGTCCTATAAGTTACTTATAAGACTTATTAAAAAGTCCTATAAGTTACTTATAAGACTTATTAAAAAGTCTTATAAGTTACTTTTTAATAAGTCTTATAAAAGTCTTATTATAAGACTTATTAAGTTACTTATAAGACTTTTTTATTTTTATAAAAAGTCTTATAAATAACTTATAAGACTTATTAAAAAGTCTTATAAGAATCTTATAAGACTTTAAAAAGTCTTATAAGTTACTTATAAGACTTATTAAAAAGTCTTATAAGTAACTTATAAGACTTATTAAAAAGTCTTATAAGTAACTTATAAGACTTTTTAATAAGTCTTATAAGTTAATTATAAGACTACTTATAAGACTTTTTACTTTTTAAAAAAGTCTTATAAATAACTTATAAGTCTTATTAAAAAGTCTTATATTTAACTTATAAGAGTTGTAAATGTGTAAATTATGAGAGCAATTCGTTGTTATTATTGAAATTATTGATTTTTTTGGTTGCAAAATTTGACTTATAAGTCAATTAAAAGAGACAAAGTAGTCGTACAATTAACTTATAAGAGTTGTAAATGTGTAAATTATGAGAGCAATTTGTTGTTATTATTGAAATTTTTGATTTTTTGGTTGAAAAATTTGTTTTATAAGTCAATTATAAGAGCCAAAGTAATCTTATAATGTGAAAAATATAAAAAAATGGAAGTGTTTTTGAAAAGACTAAAGACTGTTGTGATAATCTGAAAAATTTGTTTTATAAGTCAATTTTTAATCTATATTTTTTGAGACTGAAGTGATCAAACTGTAACTATTCTGAATCTAATGATTGATCTAAAATATGTGAATATCTAGTGACCAATATATAATTCTCAAACTTTCAGTGACTAAAGTATAATTTTGAATTTTGGATTTGTGGTTCAGAGGCTACTGTAACGTTGAATGGTGCATGTGCAAGAAGGTCATTAATGTCATTGTGCCAAGAAGGGGTGTTTTTGAAATTTTCAAAATGTTATTTTTTAAATTGGGTTTAAATCTCACGTGAGAGACCCTAGAGGAAGTAATTTCCAACTATGCAAGTTGCTCCTTGCGTGCGAAATTTCCTTAAAGAAAAGAAATTTGTTTAAATTTGGATCTATCAAATGAAATGTAGTAATGAGTTAGTGGGCCCATGGATGATATTTGTCAACCCTAAATGTCTATTTTTGGGGTACATATTTTTATTCTTCTATCAAAGTAGGCTCCCCAACCATCCAACTATGACATAGTGCGTCGACTCGCACAGTTGCAAGGGTATTGGCCGACCACAAGGTCGATTCAATGCAAGTTACGTAAACTTTGGGATCTAGTGCAATTTGTATGATTGGGGTCCTTAAATTCCCCTCACTAGAAACAACGTTTTTGAATATCTGTTTCTTTTCGGCATTCGTTGTTATTTCTATTCTATTGCAAATGTATTTTTTTTCATATTTTTTTACGTTTTATCATTATTGAACAGTTGTTAAATTATATACTAACAACGAGATTTTTTTAGTAATAATTGAAGTAATATACTCCATTCGGCCCATTACAAGTTACACATTTACTATTTGTACGGGAAATAAAGAAAGTGTTAGTGAATTATGTGTTGTGAGTATGAAAAGTGAGGTATAAGATAAAAAGTGAGGTAGAGAATAATAATTGAATTGTTATTGTGAATATGACATGTGAGACCCATTAATATAAATTAATAAAATATTTTCATTTTAGAAAATGTGTAGTCTGTATTAGGATGCACAATAAAAAAAGTGTGTAGTTTGTATTGTGAAGGAAAGAGTATTAGAGCAAAAGGCAAACCCCGGTGCGTTAAGCGCTTCTCGCCTTGAAGGAAAGAGTATTAATTATTGCAAATAAAACTGCATATACATGCATGGATTCGAATTTTATTTTTACTCATATTAAAATTATTTCCACACCTTTTCTCCCGCCGCCTATGATTCCAACCATGGTAATAATTTCCACTGTCCAAATCTCATTGCCTTATACACGAAAAAAAAAAAAACCTTCTGCACAATTGTGTCAATCTATTTTGGCTCTCTGGGCACCGTTTTCTTCTTTATTTAATCTAGTATCAGATATTGAGAACATATACTCCCTTCCTTCGTCCCAATAAAAGCTTCACTAATTACCCAAAAGGGTGTCTCGTTAGAAGCTTCACCTTTCCTTTTTTGACAAAGAATCTTTACTATTTCCTCCACTCATTCTCTCTCCTACATTATTTTAATACTCACAACACCATTATAATTTACCACTAATTCTCTCTCCTATTTTCAAATTACACTCACAACATTTTTTTTTCCCTCCCATTTCCATAATTTGCGTGCCCACTCAAAAGGGTGAAGCACTTATTGGGACGGAGGGAGTATTTGACATAGATAGAGAACAACCAGGCTACCAGCTGTGGCGGAGCTCCCTTGTTTATTATGGGGGCAGCTGCCCCATTTAATTACCACTTGCTAATGTATTTGCTTTTACTTTCTACTTAAGGATTTTAGTGTAAAAAGCGAATTTTTTTTTTTTCAAGGAGAAAAATCGCTAACTTATAGTTTTGTCCCCCTATATCATGATGTAGCAGTGTCTAAATAGTTAAGTTATGCATTTTCTGTAAAAAATAATAATAAATATTGCATATAATTAATGAATTCAACTTTTATCAACATTTAACTATCTTTTGTGAAAATTTAAAAATAGTTATTAATAGTGTTTTTATTGATTTATTAATAACAATTTTCATAATATTATTAAGATAATCATTTTTTTATAACTTTTGATTAAAGTTCTACTTAGTTGATAATATACAATATTTATTTTGGGACACAACAGTAAGGGAATAAATGAATACAATACTAAAAGAAATACTCTCTTCTTCCCATTTTAAGGTTAAAAATTTTCCAAAAGGTTATCTCGTATTAAAGTTCAAAATTCCAAAATAAAAACATTTTGTTACTTTTTTATTTGTGGGTCTCATGTGTCATATTTGATGGAAATGGGTTTAGAAATTAGGTTTTTGACCCAATTATCAAGAAAGTTTCATTTAATAAAAAATGAAATAAGTTAAGAAATAATAATCTTCGTTATGAGTAAATTAAGAAAATGTCTTTATTTTCTCAAAATCATTTCCGGATGAATAAGAAATTAATGGCTCAAAGATGGAGTAAATAAGTACAATACTAAAGAAATACTTTCTCTGACCCATTTTAAGTTTCAATTTTTTTTCCCATTTTAAGTTTCAATTTTTTTCCCATTTTAAGCTTCAAATTTTTTCCAAAAGATTGTTCCATCTAAAGTTTCAAAATTATAAAATGAAAACTTTTTATTACCTCTTTATTTGTGGGTTTCACTTGTCATACTTGTCTCGAGTGAGGCATTTTGGATGAATTTGAGCGGCTTGGGTTGGAGCGGCTCGCGGATCAGAGTGAATGGACACGACTTGTCCGTGGTCGGTGAGTGGCGCTTGTTGGGATGGATTGGTTGATCCTCATGTGCCCGTGGGGGCTTGCGTGTGATTTAAGAGTCACGATCGATGGTCCAGATTCGTACGGGTGCAAATATGCATGTTTGTCAAAAGACATCTCTGTCTCTTCAGAAACTACCAATAGACCCCCTCCTGGTTAGTTTCATTCACTTACATCCATTAACACAAAAGTATTCAGAGATCATTATCTTGCATTTAGAGTCAAAGAAAATTTCCATAATGATAATATTTAGTAGTTCGCTGATGCTTCTATTGTATTGTTGCAATCCGCAGTTAGATAAGTCGTTGTGTTTTGGAAGCAAGTGCCGAATATCGTTAGCATGGGACAATTTTGTCTTGCGGAGTCCAACTATTGCCTCGACTATTTAATTTATTAAAAGTCCGTTCCAAATATTAATTTTTATTTAAATCCAATTTTCAGACGCCTTTATTATTTTTCCAACAATACTTATTCATTAACTATTCCATATCTCACTTTCTATCTCCTACCCAACTATCTACAATCACACCACACCACATTATTTTTATTTTTTTTTAATTCTCGAACCAACCAATTTTTTGAATCTTAAAATGAGGAGTAAATTAAAACTAAAGCTTGTCTCGCTCAAGCAAAAGATCATATGCATGAAATGAACACCAGATACTATTTGAAGTTGCAAGCATGATGTAAGCCAAATTTTATACTCCCTCTCTCTCTGCCCCGCTACAAATCGCACACTTTCTATTTTGGGCGTCCCATTACAAACTGCACACTTCCTAAAATGGTAAAGAATCTTTACTATTTCCTCCACTCATTCTCTCTCCTACATTATTTTAATACTCACAACACAATTATAATTTACTATTCCCTCCACTCATTCTCTCTCCTATTTTACTTTTACACTCACAACATTTATATCATTATTTTTTTCCTTAATCCCCGCCCAAACAGTAACAGTGCAATTATTAGCGGGACGGAGGGAGTATATATATATATAGTATATATATATATATATATTCATGAAGAGATAGAAAATTGTAAAGTTTGCGTGAAATCAAAGAAAGATGATTTAAATCTGCAAAATAAACAATAGATATCTAACAAATGTGATGGAGAGCTAGCAAGCAAGAAAGAGGCATCAAACTTAAAATCTTGCCTCCGCATGCACAACACAGACCATCCATGGGGTCTTCTTCTTGTCATTACTTCATTTTTCTTTCCTAGCTAGCTAAGGCCTTTATTATACTTAATTTCATGCAAAGGGTCACTCTAGCTTAATTCGTAGACGATCACATCATTTCACAAACTAAAGATTTGTTATTCCGCTGTAATATTTAATAATTTTGCCACCTCGTGTGGTAGATATTTGATTGGTTGAACAGAAGTTGGTGGTCGCTAGTGACTTAATATTTCAATTCATTTAATTTTGCAAGATAAATCAAGTTTTTTCTTGTAAATAACGTGATTTGATAGTCTCACCGTAAATGATACTTCGAACCTACCTTAGTGGAGATGACTGGGTAAAATGAATGATATTCTAAAACAAAGGGAAGCATTTTTCCTACCTAGGCTCATGCCAATCTCAATCACAAAAAAGTTTGTGTTTGCATGATTTGGGTAATCCTTAAATTGGGCACAAAATCTGGGAAGAAACGCGTTTCTCCGTCGCTCCTGGAGAAACGGGGCTTGTTTTGTCTCGCGACATACTTAGCCACCATAACTGGATATCCTTTCCAAAGCTTCTGGATATCCAGAAGCTTTGGAAAGGATATCCAGAATCTTTGGAAAGGATATCCAGAAACCAAATATTTTTTCTGGCTATCCTTTTCAAAGCTTCTGGATATCCATATTCAATGTTCTGGATATCCAGAAGCTTTGGAAAGGATATTCAGAAAAAATATTTGGTTTCTGGATATCCTTTCCAAAGCTTCTGGATATCCTTTCCAAAGCTTCTGGATATCCAGAAGCTGATGAAAGTATATCCAGAAACTGGCTTATTGTGTCGGGCGACAAAACAAGCCCCGTTTCTCCAGAAGCACGAAGAAACGCGTTTCTCCCCGGACCGACTCTAAACTGGGAGCTAGTAATTAAGTATAGTTGTGTTCCAGTGATAATTTCCCATATGCATGATTGATACTATTACTATCTATGGCGCATTTCTATATACAACCTAACATGATCTAACAATCGTCTACTAATATAAGAAAACTATTTACTAATAATAAAGAAATAAAACAAATAAAAATTACTAAAAAAATTCAAAAAATAGAAAAATGACATTTTCGCCCCTTAAACGATTTATAGATGGCTAAAATCACATCTAGTCATCGCAAGACTATGACCTGATATCTAAAGCACATTTGCATGTCCATGCCAATTTTAGCGGCATTCCAAAATTGTCCCTTTTACAACCAAATTACCCTCATCACTGTTGTGAAATTGGTGCTCCCCCGTTGCAATCAAAACAAAGAAATCAACACACCCACACGTACAAGAAAGAAACAATCAACATACAAGAACACAAGAGTTGTTTACCCGGTTCATTCACCTGACTCGTGAACTACGTCAGGGCAATTGCCAAGCCAATATGTATTAGTTTTCTTTCTAATATGTTGCTACAATATGTTCTAGGCCGAAATTATGCTTATATAGTTATACAAGGAAGCCCTAACTCAGTTTAAGAAGAGATCTAATCAAAATAGGAAACAAAATAAAAATCTGCTGCAGATTCGGACCGAGCGCGGCAGCCCTCAAGGCCAGCGCGGCCGCCCTCAACGGCAGAAACTTATACACCCTCGTTGAACCTCCAGCGCGGTCGCCCTCCACCACGAGCGCGGCCGCTCTCCCTGACAGAAGATCCCGACGAGTTTTCCCTCTTGATTCATCACCTCCGACTTAGGCTCCTCCTCTTCCTTGTAGTTTAGGATCCAAACCCAACAATCTCCCACCGGAGACTAAACTAACAAACATAAAATCACCCATCAACTCCCACCACGGAGTAAAGACCTTCGAACACATTTCCCCCATCATATTGGCTTGACACTACCTCTCCTCTTCTCAAGTAATAAGGCGAGTTGAAACCAAGCGACGTTTCAACCTCTCCGTGTTAGATGATTCTTGCCTCCCCAAATCAGCTTCTACCTTGATTTCTCCCCGCAAGTCTAACTTCGCCTTCTCCCTCCAGACCCACCTTCCTCGCAATGCCTCCCCTTGAAACTTGGACACACCTTGTTTCTTGCATCGACTGTTCTTGGTCTGAAACCGCTCTCTGTTAGGGCCCTTGGACTTCCACACCGCGTTGATCAACTTTGTGTCCTCCCCAACATACCGTTTCTTGATGTCTCCCCTTTTTACACTAACAGGCCGGTTATTAAGTCTCTTGCTCCCACCGGAACGAAAAACGACATTGTAGGTAGAGTACAACGTCTTCCCCTTAACCCCATGAGCCAACACCTTAGCCCCTTTTTTGACTTCCCAAGACCCACCAATGAAAGAAACACCGTATCCTTCACTGTCAAGTTGTCCCACAGAAATCACTCTCCTCCTCAAATCCGGAACATGCATCACGTCGTGTAGTTGTAAAACAGCCCCATTAGGTGTCTTCATCATTACATCCCCCTTACCTTTGATCTTCAATGGTTGACCATCACCAAGATAGAGAACCCCAAAATCTCCGGTTTTGTAACGCCTCATTGATTCCGCATCCCCACTAGCATGACAAGAAGCTCCAGAATCCAACACCCAATCTTCACCCGACTGCTCCTCCCCTAGGATTAATACATCACCACCATCATCCACCACGTGCACACCACCACCTTTTCCCGGACAGTCATAACTGATATGCCCCAATTCACCACAATTGTAGCACTTGACCTTTTTCCCCTTTTTAGGTCCACCCCGTTTTCTCTCCACCCTAAGTGCAGCCCCATCTACGGACGATTCTCCCCTTTTCTCTTTCCTTCGCAACTCCTCTTGCAGGACGAGATCTCTAACCTCCGTATACACCAATGCTGTTTTCGACGTACTAATCATTGTGACAGTAACCTCCCAACTATCAGGCAATGACTTTAGTAGAAAACAAGCTAGCACTTCATCGGAGAAAGTAATATCAACACTTTTCAATTGGTCCACCATACCTTTGAAATTGCCGATATGACTTGCCGCTGTCTGCCCCTCTGACATCTTCGCATTCGCAAACCTCTTTATCAAATGCACCTTATTGATATTCGACGGCTTCTCATACATGTCCGATAGCGTTTGTAGCAACTCCACCGTTGTCTTGGCCTCCATAGCGTTCCGTGCAACGTCGTCGGTTAGGGCACTCCTTACCGCTCCTAACGCCTTCCGATCCAACGTCTCCCAATCTCCTTGTGACATGTCTTCGGGCTTCTCCTTCAAGGGCTTATGAAGATCCTTACAATAAAGGTAGTCTTCAATCCTTGTCTTCCAAAACGTGAAATTCACACCGCTGAATTTCTCGATATGGTTCTTCATCTTGACTGCTTCACCAAAATCCCCAAGAACGCGATTCAAAATTAATCAACTAATGAAAAGATTTTGAATCCTCCGAACCAAAGCTCTGATACCAGTTGTTGTGAAATTGGTGCTCCCCCGTTGCAATCAAAACAAAGAAATCAACACACCCACACGTACAAGAAAGAAACAATCAACATACAAGAACACAAGAGTTGTTTACCCGGTTCATTCACCAACTCGTGAACTACGTCCGGGGGCAATTGCCAAGCCAATATGTATTAGTTTTCTTTCTAATATGTTGCTACAATATGTTCTAGGCCGAAATTATGCTTATATAGTTATACAAGGAAGCCCTAACTCAGTTTAAGAAGAGATCTAATCAAAATAGGAAACAAAATAAAAATCTGCTGCAGATTCGGACCGAGCGCGGCCGCCCTCAAGGCCAGCGCGTCCGCCCTCAACGGCAGAAACTTATACACCCTCGTTGAACCTCCAGCGCGGTCGCCCTCCACCACGAGCGCGGCCGCTCTCCCTGACAGAAGATCCCGACGAGTTTTCCCTCTTGATTCATCACCTCCGACTTAGGCTCCTCCTCTTCCTTGTAGTTTAGGATCCAAACCCAACAATCACATGATATGATATTGAGCTTCTTTTCAAGGCTTTCCAAGTCTAAGCATGGTCTGCTATTAAGTGCTATTACTAATTATGTCTCAAAAACATAATAATTACTACATTAATAATACCCATATAACCCCTTTTATGCCTTATAGTAGATCTATACTTAAAACCAATTGAAGTAAACTCTGAAATTTATACTCCCTCCGACCCAATAGTAGCTTCCCATTTTGCCATTTTGGGTGTTCCGTTAATAGCTTCAACTTTCCTTTTTTAGCAAAGGAATCTTCACTATTCCCTCAACTCATTCTCCCTCCTCCATTATTTTAATACTCACAACACCATTATAATTTACTATTCTCTCCACTCATTCTCTCTCCTATTTTCAAATTACACTCACATTATTTTTACTTCCCCCAAATTTCTTAATTTGCGTGCTTCCCAAAAAATGAGCAGCTCTTATTGGAACGGAGTAGTATGTCGGTTCACGTAGAAGAAATTCTGATGTTGAAGTAAATGAATTGGAGGGAAAAAAATCAAATTGATAATGGGATTTCATTTATTTATTATTTATTTACAAAAAAACTTTCAAAATTTATTTGAGGCTTTGATCAATAAGTCCCTTAGATAAATGAAAAAGATCAATAAAATCACACATTTTCAAAACATACCAATAAGTCCCTAAAATTTCGCTGGATCAAATTGCCCCTCGCCACATTCACTCGCCAGCATACTCTCTCTCTTTCTCTCTCTTTACGTTTTTCTTCTTCTACTTTCTTTCTCTCTCTTCCTTTTTTTTCTCTTAAATTTTTAAAATGCAATATCTCAAAATCTAAGTCGAAAAAATTATCCGAAATCATTGTTTTAATCGCATCGCCAAGACGAATCAAACAAGTTTACTCATCATATATTTCAAAATTTATAAATAAAATATTTTTTTTCACTTGTAAAAATCTGAGAAAATCATTTATCATTTGTTCACACATGAGTATAACTGTATAATGGTTTTCACATTTATAAACTGAGAAGTCTATTTCACAATTTTGATGAAAATAACTGTATAAATAAATGTGAAACTGACCTCACAATCATAATTGAGAAATTGACATCACAGTTGTGCATAAACAATCATCAACAACGGATAAATAACGGGCAGACCACATATACTAAGTAGCAAAATAACTGTGAAATTGACCTCACAGTTCTCAATTTATAAAGGTCAAAAACCAAACCATTTCACATTCATAAATAACTGTGAAACTAACCTCACAATTTTAGTAGCAAAATAACTGTGAAATGGAATTCATAGTTATGCATAATAACTGTGAAAATCATTACACAATTATTTACATCAACCCCAACAATCGTGAAACTTGTTCTACAGTTGTCCTAAAGGAATGACACAAAAATAACACTCATAACTATAACTGAGAAATTGACCTCACAGTTGTGAACAAACATAATTCTCAGCTTGGAAATGTGCAAATCATTACACAGTTATGCACAATAACTGTGAAAATCATTACACAGTTATTTACATCAAACCCAACAACCGTGAAATTGTTCTACAGTTGTCCTAAAGGAATGACATAAAAATAACTGCGAAATGGAATTCACAGTTATGCACAATAACTGTGAAAATCATTACACAGTTATTTACATCAAACCCAAAAACCGTGAAACTTGTTCTACATTTGTGCTAAAGGAATGACACAAAAATAACACTCATAACTATAACTGAGAAATTGACCTCACAGTTGTGCACAAAACAATCATCAACAACTAATAAATAACGGATAAACCAAACATACTAAGTACCAAATTGACTGTGAAATTGACCTCACAGTTTTCAGTGTCATAATAAATAACTGTGAAACTGACCTTACAGTTGTAGAAGTGTGAAAAACATTTCTACAACTGCTATTGCTATGAACTTTGAACAAAACTGCCATAACAATTCCTATATAAAGAAGCCAAACACCATAAAATTCCTCTATAAAACAGAATCTTCCACCATGAAACTGCTATTACTATGAAATTTGAACAAAACTGCCATAACAATTCCACAGAAATCAGCAAACAACCAACAAGAATCTCTGTAAAACAAATCCATTTGGAGACTCAGCCAACAAGAATCTCTGTAAAAGTCAACCAGAAGTTTCACCAGAGCTGAAGGCCTACATCTTTGAACACTTTCTCAATAAATCTAAATACAATGATACAGAGCTCGTGATCTTGTGCACATCTAGAGGAACACTTGCCCTTCAAACCCATGGAATTGAAGATGAATGTATCATCTGGACAACTGAAGTTGAATTCGACCGCAGCATTCTCATCTGGCATATTGCCACCGACCTCTGCTACCAAGTGGACTTTAATCGTTCAAACAAAAATAACATGTTGTTTAGCAAGCAATTAGCAGATTACATGCTGTATCTTCTGATCATGTGTCCTTTCATGTTTCCAGCAGAAATTGGAATGATTAGATTCCGCGATACTTGTGCTGAGGCCCAGGAATTTTTCCAAGACAAGTCCAATTGCGAGATAAACTAGAGGCTTGTCAAATGTTAAGACAAGTAAACATGAAAGTCCCACCGGTGAAGGTGAAGGGAGACGAGGAGTAAGTCTGTGTTATTCGACGCTTGCAGGCTTGCTGCGTCATTGCAAGCGATGGGGTTTGAGGAGAAGTGGGAGGTAGTGACTGATGTGTGGGTAGAGATGTTGGGTTATGCAGCCAGCAAATGTAGAGGGTATTACCATGCTCAACAGCTTAGAAAGGGAGGAGAGCTTCTAACCCATCTCGATCAATCCACTATGAACACTAAATGCATAGTAAAACACGCTCGAAACAGTGTAGCTATGTTGAAAAATAACCTGCTTTTTGAGGGACTAAAGTCCAATTGCCAGTACCATGGCTGGCTATATAAGCAAGAATCTTGGCATCTTCTTCTGCAGTCCATGGACCTTTCTTCACATTAGACTTATCACAGCAAGGAGGTCTCACCATGATAAGCAGTCCCTTAAGCTGGGAATCAATGTAAGAGTCATTGTTTTGCTACTCTATACTAATAAGAACATATTTACATACCAACAGTATTATATACTGAATTGAACCAATAACACGACAACAAGAATCATCCTTATCCTATTTTAAACACCAAAAAATTCAATTATGTATTAATAAGGTCTCTGTAAAGTCAGAATTGAACATTACATTTGTACTGGTGATCGAGGGGAGATGGAACAAGTAAGAAATTGAGACTTCCACTATTGTTAATAACTGCAGTTACTTATGTTACACCAACAGCTCTTACATGTGCTCTTTCTTTGAATCATGGCCACTTATTGCTCGGCTCCGAAGAATTCTTGAAATTTCATTATCAACTTTAATTATTTTTCTTGAAATTTAAAAAGTTCTTATTTTCCTTGTGAATATACTTAGATACATGTCATTGCATATTATATGCATACCAACCAAAGCTAGTAGTATGGGTGATCACAGGGTATATGACTTGGGGTATAAATCCCCATCATAATTTTCTTATTATTAAACATATCTGTGTGTGAAGCACATGATTTCCTTGGTGATAATTATAATAATTATCTACTTTGAATCACGGTCACTTATTGCTCGGCTCTCTCTCTCTCTCTCTCTCTCTCTCTCTCTCTCTCTCTCTCTCTCTCTCTCTCTCTCTCTCTCTCTCTCTCAAAATGCTTATGTACAAATTGCATAATTAGAGAATTTCCAAACCAAGAAATTGATCCCAACAGGGATCAATTTCAGTAAGAAATCGTGAGAGCAAGATGAAATTGAAGTAGAAAACATAGAGTTGGGAGAAATTACCGTCTCGTTTGAGGGTTTTGCAGTGAACGCCGACGAAGAAGGGGAAGATGATGCACGGTGCTTCTGGCTGTTGTCATTGACAGGCATGGAACAAGAGAAGATTTCGTTCAACGTTCTTCGTTGCCTGCCGCCGGAATTGCGATTAGAGAGAGAAGGGACGCCGGAATTGCGATTAGAGAGAGAAGGGGAATAGAAAGAGGAGGGGCAGTTTCGCCATTTAAATTATTATAAATAGGTTTAGGGACTCTAAGGTCGTTTTGATTTCAACTTTAGGACCCTAAGGTAGAATTCAATATATACTGTTTTTATTGATAAATTCCACCCTATCTCAGGGTCTTATTGGTAAAAATCCCAATTTATTTTCACCTATTATATATTTTAAATTGTTTTTTTAGCTTTTATTTAATTATTTATTTTATTTAAAAACAAAAAACATATTAAAACTTTTTTTTTCACCTCTTTTATTTGATAAAGATTCATGTTAACTAATTTCAAATTATTTTGAGACAATGATTTTGCTTTTTTGTTGTACAGTTTTGTCTGCAAGTCTCAACTCAATGCACTTAATTATTTTGGTGTCTCCCTTTGTATTAAAAAAAAGAAAAAACAGTTGGAAATCAATCATAGAGACATAGGTAGACCTAGTCATGGAACATGAAGTTAGTTGCGAAGTCAGCAAGCCATCTCAAGTGTGACTGAACTTTTTATGCATTATTATTATTACTAGAGCAAGCAAGCTCGTGTTCAAGTACTTGTGTTTTTTTTTTTTTTTTTTAATTTCTTTTTTTTAATTTTAATTTTTTTTAAAAGGTAAAATGGGAAAAGGACAACTTAGTGAGGGCAAAATGGGAAATTTGACATATGACACTATTCATTTAACTGTTTACATGGTTGAGGTGGCATACTGTCATTTATAATATACTCCCTCCGTCCCACATCAATCGATACTTATTTCCTTTTTGGTCCGTCCCACATCAATTGATACTTACCCAAATGGAAAGGAATCTTCACTATTTACCCCACTCATTCTCTCTCCTATTTTACTTTTTCACTCACAACATTCTCTCTCCTAACTATTTCTCCCACTTATTCTCTCTCCTATTTTACTTTTACACTCACAGCATTCTCTCGCCACTTTTTTTCTCTCTTACCTTTTCTTAATCCGCATGTCCATTTTTTTTATATCAAATGGTGTGGAACCGAGGGAGTAGATTTTATTATTATTACTGTAGATGACAGTGAAATTCAAGAAATTATCAAGAAAGTCATTAGTTATGTACATGTACATGGACATGGCCGTACATTTCAACCGATCCCAAATACTCCCTCCGTCCCATTTCATACTTCATCATTTTGAAGTTGCACGCAAATTAAGAAAAAAAGTAAGTGTAGAAAGTGTTGTGAGATAATAGTAAAAAAGGAGAGAGAATGAGTGGAGAGAATAGTAAATTTGAAAAGTGTTGTGAGTATAAAAGTGAAATAGGAGAGAAAATTAGTGGGTGGAATAGTAAAGATTCTTTGCCATTTTAGAAAAGGTGAAACTTTTAACGGGACACTCATTTTGGCAAAAGGTGAAGCTTGAAATTGGACGGGAGAGTATTCCTTTGTTCCGAAAAAATTATCTTATTCGATTTTTGACTGTCAAGACAAATAAATTTGACTAAATATTAATGTTGATCTAATTATTCTAATTTTTTTTTAAATGCTATCGATTTTTTTTTTAATGATTTATCAATAATAATTTCTAAAATTTCACTTAGTATTAATTTATCAATAGCATTTTTTAAATTTCACTTGAATGATTAGATTTTCATTAATATATTGTCAAAATTCACTTATGTTACCTATCAAAAATCAAATAAGACTATTTTGAAACGGAGGGGAGGGGGGAGTATATAAATTACCAGCCAAAGAAAAGAAAAGAGCTGCTAGACAAAGAGAGGTAATTAAGAAGTTTATTCATACAAGCTAAAAACTTTGTTTATTGCCTTGAACTTGTTAGGTAGGTGATGGATGTATTTTTACACACCCATTTTACATGTTTATGAACCTATTTTAGGCTTAAAATTCTGAATTTTATGTTGTTTTAATGTGGTTGTTGAGTATTTGATGAGTGCAGGGGAAAGAGATGGTTAAGCGTTGAGTTTTGTCAAGAAAAGACAAGGAAATCAAGTTGGAGCGGAGCGGAGCAGGAAAATAAGTGAAACAGATTCGAGCTCCAGGAACTGGCCTCCAGAGCGGCCGCGCTCAGCTTAAGGGCGACCGCGCTCCATTGAAGAAAATCAGGCCAAACTCTCGGCCATTCACAGCGGACGCGCTCAATACCATCGCGGCCGCGCTCAAGAAGGAAAATTGAAGACCAAACATTCTGCCAAGGTGTGCGGGCGCGCTCAGCTTAAGGGCGGCCGCGCTAAGCCCGTTTTCAGCACCAGTTTGCAGCAACTAATGAAGGGTGTTCTCGACTTTTCGCACGTTTTTGCTTATGGATTTTGCCCTAGTATTTATACTTCAGCAGCACACTTTGGAAAAACATCTTGGATATTGCTTTTGTTTTAGTTTTTGAGTTTTCTTAGAGGATTCTTTGTTCGTCAATTCCGGATTCTTCAGGTTTTGATGTTCTCGTATTTTATGATTATTACTAGTTTCATTATGTTATTGAGTAGCTAAATCGTTTAGATTTGCGAATTGGTGGTAACAATTACTGAATCTTTATGCTATAGATTTCATTCTTCCAATTTGATCTCTTTCTAGTTCTTCAGAGTATTAATCTTTAAAAGTTTTAAGGTTTCAATTTCATGTTAAGATGACTTTGGCCTTTTAATTATTTGGGTATCGATTGCGCCATTAATTTGGGGATTGATACAATTGAACACTGTTTTGAAGATTAGATCTAATTGAGGCCATAATAGAAATCAAAAGGGTTTAGATTCGATATTCTAAAGTGCTGAATAATTGTTTGATTGTTGTGTGGCCGTAATAGAAAACGCAGCTTGATAATAATTTAAAGGGTTGCAATCCGGGCACCACACCGTCCCAATCCTTACTTTTGTGAATGAATCCTAGATTGAGATCAATATTTTTAGCAATAAAAATAGCATAGAGTGAAAGTAATTGTGAATCCAATCCGTGAATCTCCATTGTTGATCTGAGTAAATTCGTTACTTTTAAATTGTTTCCTTAGCGTTAATCTTTTGCTTTCTGTTTTAGAAGTAATTTCCTGTTTTCAATCAAAAATCTCTGGTTACTAAATTCATTGCTTTTACTGCACTTGTTTACCAACGAGTCTCTGTGGTTCGACCCCTGCTCATGCATACTGCTACACCGGTAGTGAGTACACTTGCTCGGTTTTTATTACTAGAGGAATTTTTCTCCATCAAGTTTTTGGCGCCGTTGCCGGGGACTTGTTGCAAGTAAACAAGTAGGTTAGGTAGTGAATGCAAGGTCGTCGTTCTTTGAAGCCTACATTGGTGCCATTGGACGACAACATAAATAGACTTGAGGAAGCATTTGAGGGCGATTCCCTCTTTAATCCCCTCTTTTCAGATTCGTACATCGAATCAGAACCCTCCACCACCGAGGTAGAGGAAGAGAAAGCCGAGATGGCAGAACCACCGGCACAAATGATGAATGATTACCTTAGACCTAGGGTGGACACTTCTACCTCATGCATAGTCTTTGTCAGGCAGCAAAGAATTTAGAGGTCAAAGGTCAGTATTTTGCTATGTTACCTAGTTTTTAGGGGCTACCAGGCGAGGATGCCTTGACTTTCTTGAAAGAATACATTATGACGGTAGCCCAGTTTTTATTAAGAGTGGGAGTGACTGAAGAGCAGATTAGGCTTAATTGCTTCCCTTACACTCTAAAAGGGGTAGCGAAAACTTGGTTAATGATGCTTCCATCCCAAAGCATCAGCACATGGACTGAGATACAAGATATTTTTCTCAGGAGGTACTACCCACATCATCTGCAGGCTAATTTTAGGCAGAAACTGATGACTTTCACACAAGATGTGGGAGAACCTCTCCATGAGGCTTGAGAGAGATTTAATATGATGCTTATTCAATGTCCTCAGCATAATTTCTCTTTACCCTCTTTGAATCAAGCTTTCTATGATGGCTTGAATGATTCCACTCGATGCATTGTGGACAATGCGGCGGGGAGGCTCTGTAGGAGCCAAGACCCCTGAGGAGACTAAGGCCTTATTTGAGATGTTGAGTGCTAATTCTCAACAAAAGAGTTCTAGGGGTAAAATACGGGGGGTATTGGATTTGACTGCTAGTGATAATCTTTCCAAGCAAATTGCAGTCTTAAGTAGTAAGTTTGACAAGTTGACTGCTCAAGGCACCTCTTCTAGTGCCAATGTGGTAAATGATTTATGTGCTTACTGTGGTTTAAATTCTCATGCTACTAATATGTTTCCAAGTGGTGTGCAGTTTGGTTTTGATCCTGAACAGGCAAATGCTATGTATGGGCATCCCCCAAGGCCTCCACCGAACATGCCCTACGGCAACACTTATAATCCAGGGTGGAGGAATCATCCTAATTTCTCGTGGGGAGATAATCAGAATCCACAAAATAAACCTCTCCATCCTCCACCTCCACAAGGGGTATTTGAAAGAAAGAAGGAGCCTTGGGAGGAGGCAATAGAACAAATGAGAGCTGAACAGCAGCAGGCAGCAAAGAATCATGAAGCTGCAATGAAGAAAGTGGAGACCCAAATAGGGCAGATGGCTGAAGCTTTTCAAGCCTTACAGGGGCACAAGTCAGGGACCTTCTCGATTCAAGGTCACCAAGCAAAGGCCATTACCACACTCCGGAATGGTAAACAGGTAGGTAGCGAGGTAACTTCTTCTTCATCTTCTTCTTCATCTTCTGTCCCACCTCCTGTTGTTGAAATGTTAATGAGGAAAAAGGTACTAATGAATTGGGGGAGAAATCTAAAGTTGACTCTCCAACCCCCAATCCACATGTACCGGCTGTACCGTTTCCTGGAAGATTTATGAGAAATAAAATGGATCAACAAATGTCGGAGTTGATGGACATGTTCTCTAAAGTGAACATCAATCTCCCTTTGCTGAATGTGATAAAAAATGTTCCGGCTTATGCCAAGTTTTTCAAAGAAATTAATTCCAAGAAACCAAAGTATGGCAAGGATGAGAAGGTTATCATGGGAGAGAATGCTAGTGCAGTGGTACAACAAAACCTCCCACCCAAACAAAAGGACCCCGGAAGTTTTATAATTTCTATCAATATGGGGAACTCGAGTAAGGTGAAGGCGATGTTGGACCTCGGCGCTAGTATTAATTTGTTGCCCCATTATATGTATCTTGAGATGGGTTTGCCTGAATTGAAACCTACTTCCATGACTCTCCAACCTGCTGATCGATCTATTAAAAGACCGTTGGGGATTGTGGAAGATGTTTTGGTTCAGGTAGACTCATTAATCATACCTGTGGATTTTGTTGTGCTTGAGATGGCTAATAGTGAGTGTAGTCGTCGTGATTCCCCAATTCTACTTGGGCGTCCATTCATGGCGACGACAAACACTATTATTAATGTTGGCAATGGAACTCTTTCCATGACTGTGGCCAACGAAAAAATTGAAATTTCTGTGTATGATATTATGCAAAATCCAATGGACAATGGGAATTCTTGTAACTTTGTGGATATAATAGATAAATGTGTGCAGGAATATTTGTGGCATGATAGAGAGTGTGATGAACTTGAGATGTTGTTGAATGGCAGTGGGAAAACTAGGGATAATGCGGGTTCCGAAGTAATGGCCATTGAAAATAAGGCCGAGGGACATTATTCTGTTAATGGCCCGTCTCACTCCCTAGGCTACTTCAATGAGAAGTCAGTGCCATCAGTTGTGGTTCCACCGGCTCTTGAGCTAAAACCCCTCCCCTCCAATTTGAAGTATGCCTTTCTAGGGGAGGGCGAGACTTTACCTGTGATAGTTGCCTCAGACCTGACCCTAGAACAAGAGGCCAAATTAATTGATGTGCTTTGTGAGCACAAATCGGCCATAGGGTGGACCTTGGCGGATATTAAAGGAATTAGCCCCTCAATGTGTATGCATAAAATTAATCTTGTAGAGGGGGCTAAACCTTCGAGGGAGAGAAAAAGGAGATTAAATCCTCACATGGAGGAAGCAGTGAGGAAAGAAGTCCTTAAATTGTTAGATGCGGGAATTATATTCCCAATTGCGGACAGTGAGTGGGTGAGCCCGGTTCAAGTGGTTCCCAAGAGGTCGGGCATTACTGTTGTGAAAAATGATAAAAATGAGGATGTGCCCACTAGAGAGGTGACCGGGTATAGGATGTGTATAGATTTGAGAAAGCTCAATGCCGCCACCAAAAAGGATCACTTTCCTTTGCCTTTCATTGACCAAATCCTAGAGAGGTTGGTGGGTCATGCTTATTATTGCTTTCTTGATGGGTTCTCGGGATATAATCAAATCACAATCGCACCCGAGGACCAATCAAAGAACACTTTCACATGTCCCTTTGGTACTTTTGCTTATAGGAGGATGCCCTTTGGGTTTTGTAATGCACCCGCTACTTTTCAAAGGTGTATGACCTCCATCTTTTCGGACGTGATAGAGAAGTGTGTCGAGGTGTTCATGGATGATTTTTCTGTGGTTGGAGATAGCTTTGAGGGGTGTCTTGATAATTTGACTATGGTCTTGAGGAGATGTTGTGAGACCAATTTGACACTTAGTTGGGAGAAGTGTCACTTTCTTGTTAGGCAGGGGATTGTCTTGGGTCACATAGTGTCTAGTAGGGGGATTAAGGTGGATAAAGCTAAGATAGATGTGATTTCTAAGCTACCTCCCCCGGTCTCAGTCAAGGGTGTTCGAAGTTTCTTAGGCCATGTGGGTTTTTATCGTCGATTTATTAAGGATTTTTCACAAATTTGTAAGCCGTTAAGTAACTTGCTAGCTAAAGATACCGAGTTCATCTTTGACCAAGACTGTCTAGATGCTTTCACTTTATTAAAAGAAAAACTGACTTGCGCTCCCATTCTTTCTAGCCCTGATTGGTCTCACCCTTTTGAGATCATGTGTGATGCATCTGATTTTGCTATTGGGGCTGTTTTAGGCCAAAGGATAGATAAATTACCGCATGTAATCCATTATGCAAGTAGAACTCTTAATGATGCACAACTTAATTATACCACCACTGAGAAAGAATTTTTAGCAGTTGTGTTTGCACTTGAGAAGTTCCGTTCATACTTGCTTGGGTCGAAGGTAATAATTTATTCTGATCATGCAGCTTTAAAATATTTGTTGAATAAAAAGGATGCAAAACCTAGACTTCTTAGGTGGATGCTTTTGTTGCAAGAATTTGATTTGGAAATAAGGGACAAAAAGGGGACCGAAAATGTAGTGGCGGATCACTTATCAAGGCTTGAGGATTTCTCGTTTCAAAATAGCAAAGAAGGGGTGATTCCGGTGAATGAAAATTTCCCGGATGAACAACTACTTGCTTTACATGTTCACGAGCCTTGGTATGCGGATCTTGTTAATTATCTTGCATGCGACATGATTCCTCCTCACTTTACTTATGATCAAAAGAGGAAATTTAAATCTGATGTTAAGCACTACATTTGGGATGATCCTTACTTGTGGAAAATTTATCCGGATAAAATTGTGAGAAGGTGTATTCCGGATCATGAACAATTGAGTGTCTTGCGCTTTTGTCATGACTTACAATGTGGTGGGCATTTCAGTGGTCAAAAGACTGCTAGGAAAATCCTTCAAAGTGGCCTATATTGGCCCACCATATTTAAAGATGTACAAGACTTTTGCAAAAAGTGTGACAAATGCCAAAGAACTGGAGGGATAGGTAAGAGAGATGAGATGCCCCAAAATTATAATCTAGTTGTTGACATATTTGATGTGTGGGGCATTGATTTCATGGGCCCTTTCCCCTCATCCCATGGTTTTGTGTATATATTAGTAGCTGTGGACTATGTCTCTAAATGGGTGGAAGCTATTGCCACCCAGACTAATGATGCTAATGTTGTTTCAAAGTTTGTGTGTGAGAATATTTTTTGCAGGTACGGGGTGCCTCGGGCTATCATTAGTGATCAAGGAACTCACTTCACAAACAGGCTCTTCAACCAAGTCCTAAAGAAATATGGGGTTGTTCACAAGCTAGCCACAGCTTACCATCCCCAAACATCGGGGCAAGTGGAAGTAAGCAACCGCCAAATCAAGGGGGTTCTTGAGAAGACAGTTCGTCCAAACAGATAAGATTGGGCTTTGAAGCTCAATGATGCATTATGGGCATATCGGATTGCTTACAAAACTCCCATTGGGATGAGTCCGTACAGAATTGTGTATGGCAAAGAGTGTCACCTTCCGGTTGAGATGGAACATAAAGCATATTGGACAGTGAAGGAACTCAACATGGATTTGAAGAAGGCGGGTGAGAAACGAATGCTTGATTTGGATGAGATCGAGGAGTTGAGGCAAGACAGCTACAAGAGTGCCAAGCTGTATAAGGAAAGAACCAAGAGATACCATGATCAGTACTTAAAGCCGAAAGTCTTAATGTCGGGTAAGAAGGTTTTATTGTTCAATTCTCGATTGAGACTTTTTCCCGGCAAGTTGTGTTCCAAATGGTCAGGCCCTTATGAGTTGGTGAAAGTATTTCCACATGGAGCGGTCGAGCTCAAAGATTTGAAAATCGAAAGTACTTTCAAGGTGAATGGGCACCGAGTCAAGCCCTATTACGAAGGGGTGTCTATCTTGGAGGAAATTGATGTGGTGATGTTGGTGGATGCACCAGAAATCAAATGATAAATCATGAGCATCATGTCGAGCCAAAGACTTAAAACAAAGGCGCTTGTTGGGAGGCAACCCAACCTTAGGTAACTTTTACTGCTTTCTGTCTTTATTTTCAGTTTACCACTACTCGTTAGCTTTGAATTCGTGTTGGATTTTGTTTATGCAATGAGGGCATCACAAATTCTTAGTTTGTGGGTGGGGGTATTCATAAAAAAAAGGAATAATATTGTTATTTACCGTTTTTCGAGTCGTTAGTGTAGAACGTGTCGAACTACGGTGACCTGAGCCTATTAATGTGTGTAGTCCGCTCACATTAATGGGGACGTAGGCAGCGAAAGTGCGGTCAAATGATTGACATATTTTTGTCGAACAAAAGTTTTGTGTCACCCTTTATGGGTCTCTCCGAGTTTGTGGGTTTATAGGGGAGTGTAAATAGTTGTCACCCTCCAAAAATATTTACTTTTATTTTATGTCAATAGGTATTACGCTTGTGTGTGTTTGTGGTGATGTGCAGGATAGCACATAACTGATCAAAACTGAAGCTGTGGACTTTAAGGCGGTGAAAAGGAGCGAAAAAAAATGATGAAAACTCGCTGCCAGGGTGCGCGGGCGCGCTCTGAGGTAGAGCGGCCGCGCTTGATTAAGGGAAAAACATGCCAATTCTCTGCCATCCAGCGCGAGCGCGCTCCGAGGTAGGGCGGCCGCGCTTAATCAATGAAAAAAGGGGCATCAGTTTCTGTCATCCAGCGCGGACGCGCTTGTGGGGAGGGCGGCCGCGCTCAAGCGAGAATTAAGGGGATTTTTGAATAAAACCTAATCAGATCCCAACCCTCCCTCCTCATTATAACGCCACACCCCCTTCTTCTCTCTCAAATATTTCGAGCCTCAAGCCCTCTCTCTCTAAAAATCCTTCATCCAAACTCAAGCATCTTCACTTCTAACCCCAAAAATTACCCTACCCATCCTATATTCTTAACCCAAAGCTCGATTCCAACACCCAAAAGCCATTAAATCCGGTGGAGTTGAGGAATTTCGAAAATTGAAAGAAAGGGTTCTTAGATTGCAAAATTGTTGAATCAAGTGGGATTGAACTCGAAGTTGAAGGTGGTATTGTGGGTATTAGCTTCGCAAAGACAAGGTGTGGGTTTTCCGGCCATCTTCCCAAAATCCGGCGAGATTTTCCGGCAGCTCCGGCGAAATTTTCCGGCAACCATTGAGTAGGGGTAAGATCTTTGAATTTTAGAATCCTTTTCCTGCTTCTGAGTGTGATAACATGTCTACATCTACTTCTAAGCGTCGAAAGGTAACAAAGAAAGCCCCGGTTAGGCCATAACCCTTGTATGATGATAATAAATTTGTGAGTGTTGAGGCGGAGAAGTTTTTTAACACTTATGCTGCCCGGAGTTTCAATGTCGAAAAGGGTATAGATATTACTGACATGGGATTAGATGAGGTTGTAGAGAGGTGTGGGTGGCAGAATTTGTTGATTGCCCCGGTAGAAGCAGGGAGTAGTGTACTAGTCCGCGAATTTTTCGCGAATGCTTTTTCTAGAAAAGGGGAAAGAGACATGTCTTTTGTGCGGGGTAGAGAGGTGGGATATACTCGGGAAAGAATTGTGGCTTATTACAATCTCCCCACGCATATGCATGCCAACACTTGCTCATTCTTATACCTTGAGAAACAAATGATGTATAATCCTAAAGGCAACCTCCATTTGATTGCCGACACATTCGGGGCTTTCCCTATTGACCCCACACTGCAAAAAGGAGTATTAATTGCCTCCAAACTTCTTCCCCCACGGATGAAGTATCTGCATAGGGTTATTTGTGAGAGAGTTCTCCCTTCTTCAAGACCTCACGAGGTTGGGTGGCGTTGAGCCGCTTTAATGCATGTTATCTTGACTGGGCAAAATATTGACACCGACTCAATCATTGCCCATGAGATTAACCGGACGTTTCAGCAAATGGGGAAGAACAACTACAATTACCCATTGATGATTACGGGGTTGATGGGGCTCCGGGGAGTTGATTTTACTAATATCCCTAGGGATATAGGGTTGGAGCCTACCATTACAGAGAGAAAGATAAGGGATAAGAGCCACCCCAAGGGGGTGAATGTGATTGACCCGGAGGAGGAGGAAGAGCAAGAGGAGGAAGAGGAACAAGAAGAGGAGGAGGATGTTGTCAGGGATTGGAAAGCGGACCCAGCTGAGGGGATGTACTTTCTATCATAGCAGATGGAGGCGATGGAACTGAGATTTGATCAGAGATTCACTACTCTGGAGCAGAGACAGGCTGCGACTGATGATAGGGTAAGGGCGGAGATAGAGACAGCCCAAGCGTGGCGGGCCCAGCAGGATAGTAGGTGGGACCAACTCTTTAGTCGGTTGCCCCCTACTGGTTATACATGGCCACAGTACCCGCCGCAGCAGCAATTCCCCGGTGGCACATCCAGCCAAGGAGATCAGTGGCCGCAGCAGCAATTCCCTGGAGGCTCATCCAGCCAATGGGGCTATCCGCCACCATGATCGGTTAAGGTATCCCTACCCTGAGTTTTATAGTTAATTGCATTGGGGACAATGCAATCTTTTAGTTTGTGGGTGGGGGGTATCTGTGTTTTCATTCTGTTTATCACCATGTTAGTTTAGGTTTTTCTCTGTTTTTAGTAAAAATTTAAAAATTTTGTTCTCTTTATTTTGGGATATGTTGGCCTATGTCTGTGATGATTGAGTGTTATTTGTTAATCATTGTACTATCTTGGATTTGAGAATTAGGGTTACATTGAAGCATTAAACCACGATTGCACCACCTCTCACTTCCATTCTTATCATTGATCATTGTCATCATTCTACGTGCCATTTATGGGATCACTTGTGTATTCTCGGGGTCCCTAGAACATTGTTTGCATGATTGTCAATAACACGTCACTAGGTTATTTTGATATATATGGCTTATTCTTTCATCCCTTTTGTGAACCTTCAGCTTTCTAACCCAGTAAATAATATATTCCGTTAGAACCCTTGTTGAGCTTTAATAGAAAAGAATGGAAACTTAGACCGCCATTCGCCTTCATTTGATACCCATGTTCTGACCCTTTTCACGTAGTTTTAGGATGTCTTACCTTTTGAAAAGAACTAGGGAATGAATGGGAATATGGGTTGAATTTGGGTGAGTGGAATCAAATGTTCAAATTGGGGTCAAAGTGCAAAAAGGGGTGTGAAATATAATGAAGAGGGGCAAATGAAAAAAAAAAAACGGAGGATGCGTTTGTATATACGTTCGTAAAAAAAAAAAAGGGAAAAAAAAAGGGAAAAAAAAAATTTCTTGCACCTCCATTGTGTCAAAAGCTGGAAATTAGAAGAGGCCCCAGAAATAAGGGAATGTGCTCAACCCAATGTTGTGTATGTACTCAAAAGTTTTAGTTTGTGGGTTGGCACATTGGCAAGTAAAAGGGTGAGCGGAGTGAATTATCATAGTGAGGATGGACAAATAAAAAGAAGACTTCTTAGTTTCACTTTCCGAGTTCGTATGTCCTTATCTTCTTTTGTAACCGTGAGCCGAGCCATGCGATCTTTCGCACCATAACACTTAGAGCCATATCTTCGTTTCATTATCAAGTAGCCGGGTTGACAATTGTGGAAACATGCATATGAGTGTCCCTTTGTGATTGTATTTGATACACATTATGTTAGAGCATCATTTAGTGAATCCATAAACAATCTTAGAGTATGACAATGATCTACCAGACTTCACTTCATTATTCAGGCCGCGGTGGAAAATTGTGGGTTTTTGCATTAATGTAACTTTATTTTGATGATTTATGATAGCATGCTTGTGATTA
Source organism: Adenophora triphylla var. japonica (assembly GCA_022495995.1). NCBI lineage: Eukaryota > Viridiplantae > Streptophyta > Magnoliopsida > Asterales > Campanulaceae > Adenophora > Adenophora triphylla. The sequence goes on from JAFEMH010005751.1 coordinate 47,827, forward strand.
TTTTGTGTAAGGATCTGAGACTGTCTGGCCGACAAAATTCCCATTTTGAAGAGAACATCCCAAAAATATTGTGTTTTTGTTTTCGTAGTGTAGTTTTATCTTATGTTGGGTAGCTTAGTTTTTGTTTTGTTTTACTCGGGACGAGCAAAAGGTTAGTTTGTGGGTGTTTGATGGATGTGTTTTTACACACCCATTTTACATGTTTACGAACCTATTTTAGGCTCAAAATCCCGGGTTTTATGTTATTTTAATGTGGTTATTGAGTATTTGATGAGTACAGGGGAAAGAGATGGTTAAGTGTTGAGTTTTGTCAAGAAAAGGCAAGGAAATCAAGTTGGAGCGGAGCGGAGCAGGAAAATAAGTGAAACAGATTCGAGCTCCAGGAACTGGCCTCCAGAGCGGCCGCGCTCAACCTAAGAGCGACCGCGCTCAATTGAAGAAATTCAGGCCAAACTCTCGGCCATTCACAGCGGCCGCGCTCAACCTAAGGGCGACCGCGCTCAAGAAGGAAAATTGAAGACCAAAGTTTCTGCCAAGGTGCGCGGGCGCGCTCAACACAAGAGCGGCCGCGCTATGCCCATTTTCAGCACCAGTTTTCAGCAACTAATGAAGGGAGTTCTCGACTTTTCTCACATTTTTACCTATGGATTTTGCCCTAGTATTTATACTTCAGCAGCACACTTATGAAAGACATCTTTTATATTGCTTTAGTTTTAGCTTTTGGGTTTTTGTAGAGAATTCTTGGTTCATCAATTCCGGATTCTTCAGGTTTTGATGTTCGTTTGTTTTATGATTATTACTAGTTTCATTATGTCGTTGAGTAGCTAAATCATTTAGATTTGCGGATTGGTGGTAACAATTACTGAATCTTTATGCTATCGATTTAATTCTTCCCATTCAATCTCTTTCTAGTTCTTCAAAGCATTAATCTTTAAAAGTTTTAAGGTTTCAATTTCATGTTAAGATGACTTTGGCCTTTTAATTATTTGGGTATCGATTACGCCATTAAATTGCGGATTGATACAATTGAACACTGTTTTGAAGATTAGATCTAATTGAGGCCATAATAGAAATCAAAAGGGTTTAGATTCGATATTCTAAAGTGCTGAATAATTGTTTGATTGTTGTGTGGCCTTAATAGAAAACGCAGCTTGATAATAATTTAAAGGGTTGCAATTCGGGCACCACACCGTCCCAATCCTTACTGTTACGAATGAATCCTAGATTGAGATTAATGTTTCTAGCAATAAAAATAGCATAGAGTGAAAGTAATTGTGAATCCGATCCGTGAATCTCCGTTGTTGATCTGAGTTAATTCGTTACTTTTAAATTGCTTTCCTTAGCTTTAATCTTTTGCCTTCTGTTTTAGAATTAAATTCCTATTTTCAATCAAAAATCTTTGGTTACTATATTCATTGCTTTTCTTTTACTTGTTTACCAACGAGTCTCTGTGGTTTGACCCCTGCTCGTGCATACTGCTACACCGGTAGTGAGTACACTTGCTCGGTTTTTATTACTAGAGGAATTTTTCTCCATCACAACCCCTCGGCAGGATGTGCAGAATCACTTTCCTTCTCCGTTTCAACCTATTTTCTTGAAAAATATCATCTAATCCGGGTCTCTACTAACTAGAAGGTTCTGGAAGCTTCCTTGGGAGGAGTCCCAATCCATTTGAGTCTCCTAAACTTGGTGACCAACTCATGCATCCACCTAATAAACCCCTATAAATACTGGATGACTTTCAGTATTTCAGAGGTCCAGAATTCTAGATTGGAGGTCCCCGATCCCCGATCGAAAACACATAACACACACATTTTGTGGGTTTCTCTCCCTGAAAGATTCCTACAAAATCACCCTAAATCACCCTAAAGTTTGTTTATCAACCTTGTTGATCAACAAACATCGAAACCCAAATCAAGGACTGAGGCGAAGCTCTGTCCGCATCAAGATTCGAATCAAGGATTGAGGCGAAGCTCTGTCCGCATCAATGTTCGACTCTAAACTTGAGTCGAAACTCTGTCTGAATCTCTTCTCAAAAGGTAATCATCCTTTAACTTTCGTTTCTCTTCTCAATCTCTCTATTGATTTTAGAGTAGTATAATCCCATCAAAATGATTAGCCTAGAGTCCCTTCAATTCGTGAAGGCGATCTCGAAGAATACAATCCGACATTCCTAATTAATAAATTAATTAGGGTTTACTTATTTCTTTTATTGTTCATAGATTGATTAGATTAATAACACCCAATTAGCAAGACCAATCTTCGGATTGGGTGGAATGGATGCTCCTTGACCTACCCATTCCATAACTTAACCCCCGAACCCTTGAATCTCTTAAATAAATAAAAAAGGTTTTTCTTATTGTTTTCCATCAATAAATAATAAGTGGCGACTCCAAGATGTTAAAAAATTCACGCATCGCTACACCACCCCATTTTGTTGAGGAGTTTTAGGGGCTGAAAAATCATAGGTTATTCCTTTGGAGTCACAAAATTCAGAGAACAAAGTGTTCTCATATTCAGTACCATGATCGGACCAAATTTTAATGAATTTCTTACCATGCAAATTTTTGACCTTTTTATACCACAGTTTAAACACTTCAAGTGCTTCAGATTTTTCTTTCAAGTATAGGACCTATGTGTACCTAGAAAAGTCATCTACACACACAAAAGAGTATTTCTTTCTACTCAAGCTTTCAACTTCAATGGGTCCCATAAGGTCAGTATTGATTAGTTCCAAAACTTCAGTAGTGGAACTTTGATCAATCTTTTTGTGAGAAGCCTTAGTTTGCTTTCCCTTTTGGCAAGGACCACACATACTTACTTCTTTGAAATCAAGTTTAGGCAAGTTTTTAACATCATTAAATCTCACAAAACTTCGGCAGAGTTTCGCTTACGCGATAGACGCTTTTGACTTTGGCATTGTCCAAGGAAAATAATAGGCATGGGGCGTATGGTAAAAGTCGAATGACATGGCGTCAGATTGAGCGTTGTTGCATACGTTATGCAAGTCAAAGTCAATACCGGGTCAAGATCTTGCCAACTTTTCCTTGGCGGAATTTCGGCAGGGTTTCGCTTGCGCGAAGAGATCTTGATTTTTGGCACGGATTCGGGCTTGAATCTCACATATCCCGTGTAGGTCAAAGTCGAAGTCAATGCCAGAGTCAAGATTCTGCCAATTTTTCCTTGGCAGAATTTCGGCTTAGTTTCGCTTGCGCGAAGGATCTTGACTTTCGGCATGGGCTAGGGTTTGACCCTTATGGGAGTATGCAATGAGGCTATATGACACGGTCTATACCAAAACCCAACCAAAAAGTCATGGTTTTAAATGTGTGACACTGACTAGTGCATTGGTCGACACTGGCTGCCATGGAGAGTTTGGGATGATTCCGTGCGTGCCCGAGAGCGTCGTAACACTGTCCGTTACTGCAGCTGAACAACCATCCCGGGTTAAAAGGATGTGCGTGAAAAAAGTACAGGATATATATGGTGCGCGTAGTGTGCGGCCTCCTAAACATATTCCTTTTTGAGTTAAAACAGAGATTTTTATAAATGTGTTTTAAAGGAATGTTTTTTTCGGGACGGGGGAAATTGTAACAAGTAAGCACATAAATTTTATGGAGCCCGGTCAGTCTTGGAACAGAATAGCCCTAAGCTGCCAAAGCTGCCAGATTAACCTCAGAAAGTGTCCTGGTGGAACTGCCAAAAGAAGCCGCCCGGCTATGTTCCAGGCAGATCAAGCCATGCGGCTGGATCCAGCAGTTTTCCAGGTTCCAAAATTTTCATTTCCAGGCTATTTTCCCGGACATTTTTGGCACGTTTTCAGCTTCATAATGATCCATGTTCAGTATTCAGAGTATGCACAATCCCAAAAACCAAGATGCATGCAAAATAAGAAAAGAAAAACAAGCACAAAAATTGGATCCGCGGCGGGAGGCTAACCCTCGTAAACATTTCCAATACTTCTTATGAGAGAATAAGTTTGGAAACATTTACTCGTTCCCAGAGGAGTCGCCAAACTGTGAATGTGGGCCCATCGCGGATCGAACCGTGTTTTTATAGGGTCGCCGTTTCACCTCAGTTTGAAGACATCCGGTTTATCAAAAAACGGAGTCGCCATGCCATTTAAGTTATGGAATGGAAAGGTCGAGGAGCACCCATTCCACCCAATCCGAAGACCGGTCTTGCTAAAGGGGGGTTTTCAAAGAAGAATCATATAGAAAATAAAAAAATAAGGACATCCATTTAACTAGGTTAAACGGAATATAGGACCGATTACTACGAGACCGTGTCCATGATTTGGAGAGGCTCTAGGCCGATCCTAGGTTCAATATGCTATACCACTCTAATAATCAATTAGAATAATAAACTAATGAAGGAAGAATTACCTTCGATTTGAGAAGAATTTCGGAGAGAGTTTCGCCTCGATCCTTGACTTGAATCTCGATGTTCGTTAATCAACAAGGTTGATAAACGAACTTTAGGTGATTTAGGGTGATTTTGTAGGAATCTTTCAGGGAGAGAAACCAACAAAGTGTGTGTGGTGTTTTATGATCAGGAATCGTGGACCTCTGAAATACTGAAAGCCATAAAGTATTTATAGGGGTTTAAGAGGTAAAGGTGGATATGGATACCTCCCAAGGAAGCTTCCAAAACTTAAATATCATTGGAGAACCGAATTTGATAAGATTTATCAAGAAAAGAGGTTGAAATCGACAAGGAAACTGGTTCTGCACATCCTGTAGAAGGCTTAGTCTCGCGTGAGACATGCCATGTCTCGTGCGGGACAAGGCTGCTCAATGGACAATTATGTCCTCCCTTGTTATCTCGTATGCAGTTCAGTCCAAACTAACGGTTGTCAGTCAAAACTTAATGAAAATTGACGAAATGGTGGATTTCTACTCCTGACTCAAAGGCGAGACTTAGAGTGGTATAACTAAGCTCCGATGGGTTCAGAATGGGGTGTCTACAAATCCTACATATTTTTTCTTGTGGTATATGTGGGGATAATCCTTGTAATTAGACATCTAGTTGGTTTGCGGCCATATTTATTCTTCTTGTTACAGTATATAAGTCATCTGTGGGAGGTAATCCACATTTGCGGCTAAGGACTCTAGAAATTAATCTCATCTCATTATCCCATTCTTCAATTAATTGTTCTCTATTTGTGACACAGTCTAAATTGAGATTGATATTACTTTGACTAGTCTTTTGAGTTGGTTGATATTCTTCAGGAATATTATATTGGGTATATCTTTGTGACGTGCTTCCGCCATGGTATCCCTTATGATCTCCTGTTCTATATGGGTTCTGGTGGTTTTTCTTTCTTGTTCTTTGTTGTCCTTATTTGGAGCTTTCTTCCATTTCTTATTCTTTGAGATTTATTTTGTAATTGTCAAGGAGCTTGGCCATAATGACATTAAGTTTTTCTTCGACTAGATTTTCTATCTCTATCTCTGTGAGGCTTAACATTTGGACAACATGATCCATATGTTCAGAGCTTTTGGTATTTTCGAAATATTTTTCGAGGTTGATTTCGATCATTTTTTAAAGTAGAAGGGTGTTTCTTCTAATTTAAGGTTTTCGGGATGCCATCCTGTTATAGATTTATGAATTTCTTTGTTAAGGGTTCCTTGTATTTCATTTATCTTTCTTTTCCCTTTTTCTTGGTCTAATAGATTGATAATTTCTTTATTACATTCACATTTCTCAATTTTTTTCCATTAGTTGGGAAATTTGTTTCTTTATTTCAACAATAATAGAGGCTGATGCCTTTTCAATATATTGTTCAAAATTATTTTGTTGATCATTTTCTAATTGCCTAAATCGGTCTTCTATTTTATCATTTCTTCATAGACCCGATCTATTTTTCCTTGGTGTGCCATTAGACCTTTTCATCTATTCTTTTGAGAGTCTCAAATATTTTGTTTATTGTTTCTATATCAGTTATAACAATTTTCTTTTCAAGATCCGTAATTTGTTGTTCTAGAGATCTTATTTTTTCCTCTATCTGGGATAAGTCTATAGTGGCTTTTTCAGTTATTAAAGATTATAGCTTTTCATTGCTATTGTCTTCAGGATTATCTTTGTAAAAATATGTTTTTATTCCTAAGGTTTTACAGTTGAAATTACACATAATATGTATATTATCCAACTCACATTACAAATTCAATATACACTGTTTTCATAGGAAGAAACTATTTAACCCAAGGTCTTGAAGAAAAGAATAAAAAAGCTGAGGAAGCCAGAAATAGGCTTATTAGTCTACAAATATGTGACTTATGCAAATTAGAAAGTTTCTTCTGTGATTATGAAAAACACCTAATGGAAATACCAATTGATTAATGGCCAAAATACGTAGAAGATTTTATAAGAAAAATCCCTTTTGCAGGAAACGCAGTATTACCTGAGTATTTACAAGCAGTAGAAATAATAAAAAGTAGCTTAGCATAAGGGATGGAGACTCGGTTGGTTGAGATTCAGATTTTGAGGTGTATGGAAGGATTTGCAGCTAATGAGGTGACTGCCCACCAGCTCGCGAGAGCTTTCTTGTGGTTGACTCTATCTGTCACCATTTTTGCCAATTATGAGATATTGGCGATGATTAGTCTGCTGGACTCTTTGGTTGACTTGGCCACGGTTGGGGAGGTCTCTTGGGGTGAGGCCGGATTGGCGGAGCTTTACTTTGCTCTGGATTTGTACAGCCAGAACAAGGCTGCTTCTATGGATTGCTTTTCTTTTGCCATGGAGGTATTCTTGTTTTTCTTTCTCTCTTTTCCTTTTGTGTCCTCAAGATTTTGCAAGAGAAATGACCCTTATGTTCTAACATGCAGGTCTGGTTTTGCGAGGTGATTGGGTTCTTTCCCTGGAACCAGCAGAGTGATCCCGCTATCTTCCCGGCTATGGTGCGCTGGAGAGGTGAGGCTAGGGATAAGTTCACCTGGAAGACCCGGATCACTTTCGACTACAAGATGGTGAGGCATGTCATCAACGGGGACAGTTGTGAGGGGGTGAGCTTCTATCCTTAGGGGAGATATCCGGAGGCTCTTATGGGAGATGCCGTAGTTGTGACTCAGTAGAGGAGGTGGTTGACAGGCTTGACCTATGACATCATCTACTTGGGGGACCGGTTTTCTAGGCAGCACGATCATATCCCTCCTTTGGGCGCGATTACTCCTCATGATCCTCCTCCTTTCATGCTACAGCCCAGGCACTGGTCGGAGGATGAGAGGGACATGTATAAGGTTGGCTTGGCGGCTGAGGATTATTTTGATCATGCCACTCCGTATGTCACCTTTGTGGAGGAGCGTTTGAGGATGCCACAGAGGTTGGTGAAGATAGCTATTGCCCAGGTGTACGGGGAGGCAGAGCTGACTGATCCACCAATTCCTCCAGCTCACCTTTCTTATGTGTTGAATGGGGTGCCAAGGAGGCTGATGGTGCCTGTTCCAGCCACGAGAGATGCTGAGTTTACTTTGCCGGCTGACAGCACTGTAAGTAACTCTGGATCCCTTTTCTTTTCGGCTTTTCTCTTTTCTGCAATTCTGAACTTCTCTGGGATTTTCTGAGCTTTTCTTCTCTCGCAGGTCCCTGCTCGCACTTACGACATTCTGGTGCGGCAGAACAGGGGCTGGAAGCAGCTAGCTCGGTCTCTCTTGAGGAAGCTGGCTTGCGCGTCGAGGGCTGCGGGAAATGCACAGGAGCCTGAGCGCAAGAGGAGGCATGTCGGGAGCACGACTTCTACTTCATCAACCTCGGAGTACTACTCATCCTCTACCAGTGGCGTGCCTTGAGGGCAAGGGCCTAACACTGATATCCTAGAGTAGCTGGCGGAGTACGAGCATGTACCCGTCACCTTGACCGCCCTGAGCGATGATGAAGACTTGCTAAGGGACCCCAAGCTTTATGAAGTGAGCAGCGACGATGAGTCGGAGGCTTAGGGTTATTTTGATGCACACTTAGAGAGGGAGAGAGAAAACAATGAACAAATGATGAACAATTTGTATTATTTTTTATTTGGGGGCCGATGAGGCAAAGACATGTAATGAATTTTTTTTTTATTATTATTATTGGTATTTTATTATTTTGCAAATTACTTGAGCCTCGGGGCAACTTTTTTTTGCATGGAAATGGGGCAAAAATTGAGCCGGAATGTGTTATGGTAATACCTGAATGTATGAATGGTGTTTGGGAATGTTTTTGTGCAGGTTTTATTGAGAAAGTGGGGTGAGAATCCCACTTGGGCAGCGCTTTGGCTGTTGCAGATTTTTTTTTCTGCAGAAGCAGATGAAGCCGCCCGGCTAGGACCTGGAAAAAGAGGCTGCACAGCCTGGTGTCGTGTCTGAACTGATTTTCTGCATATAAACCAAGGTGGGGTCTTTTTCATTTCATTTTCAACTTTGGCCATTCCCCGCTAATTTCAAAGCACATATTGACCAAAAATTGTCAAGTCCGATCACTTCCATGGAGAAACTGGTCCGATTGCCAAAGGGGAAAAGGGATCGTTTTCTTTCCAACCTCCAGTCTTGGATGAGACACAATTTTCAATCTCACAAGGGGCTTTTCGACAACACCTTCGAAATCAAATCTTTATGGCATTTGAAGGATCTATGGACGACTTTATCCTCTGCATATTCTCTTTCTTATTCACTACCGAGTCCTTCGGAGTGTGCCATAGCGGTCTTTTGGACATGGTCAGAGACTGCAGGGCTGGGAGAGATACTGTCCCACTGATTTTGGGAGAGACTCTGTACGACATTGACAGGATGGCTAGGGGGACCTTTTCATACGGTCTGGGAGCCCAGCTGTACTGACTTTATGGTTGCAGGAGAGACACAGAGCTTTACCTGGGGCTTTGTCTATCCAGTGTCCTTGGGTAATTTCTCGAAGGGGAGCACCGAGACAATAGGATCAGGGTAGCTGGGAGCTGATGATGGCTTGATTGTCTACCTCGAATATTCATTGGTGGGTGCCTCACTGGAGGTTGCAGACTCGTAGGAAATTTCAGGAGTCCTACATAGTGAGGGTTCCGGGGCTATCTTTGTCGGTCTTTCTACATTCCCTGCTTAGTGTCTAGACAGTTCGGGACCTTGCAGGAGCCATTGGATGACTGGGAAGACATTCGCACCATGGAGGTGGCACCTTTTGACATGAGAGGTCCAGATAGCTTCCCCTTTTTCTCAAATTCTCAAGAACAGGAAGAGTACCATTTGACCACGACCTACTTGGATTGGTATGAGAGGGATGGGGGCGACTCAGGTTGTTTTGGGAGAGAGGCGCCAGGCCATATTGGGTGCTGATATTGACTCTAGCAGAACTTTGAGGGAGGCCGAGGTAAAGGCTAGTCGCCATAACCAGTCGGGCGATCTTATTAGAGACATGGAAGTCCGATATGAGAGATTATCGGAGGTTTCTCCTCTCACTGAGGCTCAGCAGGAGGAGGTAAGAACTCGTGCCAGGGTAGAGAAGGCACTTATTAACACAGGTTTGATGGAGGCTCCAGTGAGGATTCCTGAGATAGGAATGAGGGAGACCGACATCATTGAGAAGAAAAGGAAGAACACTCGAAGAGGTCAAGGTAGAGGAAAGAAGAATAAGGAAGACTTTGTTGCTGAAAACTAATAGGCCTATTTCGAGCATCTACTTATTTGCCTTTTACAAACACATTAGTTGATTAGGTCTTTTATTGTATGTTTTTGTCTTTGTAGCAGGTTAGGAGAGTCAAGAGCAGACCGTGCTTAAACTCATCAAGAAGTTTTTAATTTGTAATAACAAGAGATATTATCTTAGAAATTGCTCAAGACACATTTCATGGAAATTTGAATATCTTATTTATTGTTTATACCGAACCATTTCTGGCTGTCTACGTTCCCCTTTTACAAGAAAGGCTAAGGGGCTCAGGTCTTCGTAGTTCATTCTAATGAACTTTTTGATTTTTTTTTGTGCAACCGTATTTTCTGCCTAGACCGCCCTTCTCAGGGTTTTCAGCCTAGCTGGGTATTACTCTTTTTGCACTATTATTTATCTTCTTTTTTTTTATGTGCAACCCTGTTTTCTGCCTAGACCGCCCTTTTAAGGGTTTTCAGCCTAGCTGGGTATTACTCTTTTTGCACTATTATTTTTTTCTTCTTTTTTTTTTATGTGAGACCCTGTTTTCTGCCTAGACCGCCCTTTTCAGGGTTTTCAGCCTAGCTGGGCATTACTCTTTTTGCACTATTATTTTTTTCTTCTTTTTTTTTATATTTTGTTTTAGACATAGTACCGGCGGAGCTTGTCACCGTTGACCGGGTGAACAAAAGGATTGCCGTCCAGGTCTGCAAGCTTCATTGCTCCTCCCGATAGTATTTTCTGCACTACGTACGGGCCGATCCAAACAGGTTCCCACTTTCCTAGAGGGTTGTCTCTGGTAGGGGGCTTCTCTTTCAATACCAAATCTCCTTCTTTGATGTCTCTGGCCTTGACCTTTTTGTCGAATGCCCTGGCCATTCGCCTCTGATAGGCTCGGGTATGTTCCATGGCCTTTAGTCTCCTTTCATCAAGTAGGGCGAGCTCGTCATGTCGGCTACGCAACCATTCTACTTCGTTGATGCTATTTTCCAAGAGGACTCTTAGCGACGGAATTTCCAATTCTACCGGCAGTACCGCTTCCATTCCGTAGGTCAAGGCAAAATGGGTTTCTCCCATGGCTATTCTGACAGAAGTTCTGTAGCCCTAGAGTGCTAGATGTAGCTTTTTGGGCCAGTCACGACCACGAGTGGCCATCTTTTGGATGATTATCTCAAATGTCTTATTTACAACTTCTACCGCTCCATTGGTTTGAGGCCTGTACGGGGATGATTTGTGGCGAGTGACTTTGAATTCTGAAAACAATCTATCGCAGTCTCCTTCAAAGTGTGTCCCATTATCCGAGATGATCTCATTTGGCACCCCGTATCTGCACATGATATTTTCTTTGACAAACTGGGCCACTTTCTTTGAAGTGAGGACCTTATAAGACTTTGCTTCTACCCAATTCGTGAAGTAGTCCACTGCCAGTAACACAAACTCATGCCCATTGCTTCCAGCCGGGGCTATCTTCCATATAACATCAATTCCCCAAGTTGAAAATGGCCAAGGAGTCATCATGTAGTACAGGTCGTGAGGCGGGAGATGATTAAGGTTGGCTGCTTTAAGGCTTGCAAGCTTTTGGCTTTGATGCCTTCCTTCAGCTTACCCTCTTCGTCTCTGAATGCTGACTCCCCATCTTTGAGAAACTGGTAAACTTGATTGTACCAAGGTTCCTCGACAAGCTCAGGTCCCAATTCTATCTCGCAACACACGGCTAGGGATTCCCTTCTACCCACTCTGAATAGTTTTACTGCCTTTCCCTCTAGGATCTCTACCAATGAGGCTAGAGTAGCTATGGCATCTACAAATCTATTCTTGTCTCTTGGCACGTAGTGGAAGGTTACTTCTCTGAACTGCTCTGTCAATTCTTCCATATAGGCATGATACTTCTATAGGTTAGGATCCACAGTCTTCCATTTGTTAGAGACCTGGTTGATGATCAGGGCTGAGTCTCCGTAGACCTCGAGTTCCTTGACATTTATTTCTAGGGCAGCCTCAAAACTAGCTATACAGGCTTCATACTCTGCCGCATTGTTTGTGGCAGAGAAGTTCAACTTGACGGCTATTATGCTGTTCTTTCGGGTCTACCAACAGCATTCCTATGCCATTTCCCCTTTTGTTAGCAGCTCCATCAAAGAAGAGATGCCATCAATTCTAAGGCTCAACAACGAATATCCCTTCATCTAGAAACTGGGGTTCACGCCCTCGGTCCTCATTGCTAGGGAAATTTGCCAGATGGTCTGATAGTGCTTGACCCTTGATTGCCTTTCTTGTTACATAGTTAATGTCAAACTCTGCTAGGAAGAATACCACTTTGCTAGGCGCATAGAAAGGGAAGGTTTGTCGAAGATATACTTGATGGGGTCCATTTTTGAGACGAAATTCACAGAATGGGCTTGCATGTAGTGTTTCAGTTTCCCGACCACCCAGACTAGTCCTGCACAAGTCTTTTCACACGCCGAGTAATTGAGCTCACTCCCTTGCAGCTTTTGACTCACGAAGTAAATGGCATTTTCTACCCGAGAATCCTTCTTTTCCTGGGCCAGCATAGCCCCAACTGTCGTGTCAATGACAGTGAGATAGAGCAGAAGAGGTTTCTGTCCATGCGTGGGGCACAGTACTGGGGGATTTACTAGGTACGCCTTGATTTGGTCAAAGGCATCCTGGTATTCTTCATTCCATTCTGTATCAACGTTTTTCTTCATAAGCTTGAAGATGGGCTCACACATGGTAGTCAGCTGGTTGACGAAACGGCTGATGTACTGTAACTTGCCCATGAAGCTTTTAACTTCTGTCTGGGTTCGAGGTGGCCTCATTTCCATTATGGCTTTGATCTTTCGGGGACCGGCTTCAATGCCTCGCTCTGTGACCATATACCCAAGCACTTTTCCCCTTATCACTCCAAAGGTGCATTTTGCAGGGTTTAGTCTCATAGAATGTTCTTAACCGCTCAAAGAAATTTCACAGGTCGACAAGGTGTTGTCCATCCACGCCTTTAGAGTGGATAATCATATCATCAACATAGACCTCGATTTCCTTGTGGATCATGTCATGAAAAAGTGCAGTTGCTGCCCTTTGATACGTAGCCCCAGCATTTTTTAACCCAAAAGGCATCACCGTATAACAGTACGTCCCCCATGGTGTGGTGAAATCTGTCTTTTCATGTTCCTCTTCGGCCATCTTGATCTGATTGTAGACAGCAAAACCATCAAGGAAAGACTTGACTTCGTAGTTAGCCATGGCGTCTACCAAAATGTCTATGTTTGGCAACGAGTAATCGTCCTTGGGACTAGCTTTTTTTAGATCCCGGAAATCCACACAGCAGCGCACCTTTCCGTTGGCTTTGATCATAGTCACGATATTCGACAACCAGGTTAGGTATTCAATAACCTTGATGAATCCTACCCGCAGCATCTTTTCAATTTCCTCCTTGATCTACAAGGACCACTCTGGCTTAATTTTCCTTTGCTTCTGTTTTACCGGCTTGGCATCGGGTGTCAAAGGGATCCTGTGTTCCACAATTGAGCTATCCAGTCCCGGCATGTCCTTGTAAGACCAGGCGAACACATCCACATACTCTCTGAGCAGATCAACCAATCTGTCCCGTTCAGCCCCTTGAAAGAAGTTCCCGATCTGTGTCTTTTTAGGTTCCTCGATAGTACCCATGTTAACACTAGTCAAAACCTCCTCGGCAGCTTGGGCATGGTTTTCCTCTTTATCAGTAACCTGGTTAAAGATTTCTTTAATGTATTGTTCATTTAGTATGTTTGCATCATGTTCAAATGAATCATTATTAACTGTTGTTAGGTGATTAGTTAACTTATCATTTGTTAAGTTGGCAATAAGGGGATACTCGGAAAGATCTATCATTTCATTTAATGCTAGGGGAAAGATAACATTGGCGACACACTCATAATATTCAGGTGTGAGGCCATCAGACGACTTAGAGGACAAAAATTCAAAGACTCCTGACTCTAGAGAATGGATGACAGAGTGTTTGACAGGACTAGAGCGAGAGGGATGAGAGACTAATCCAAGCTCCGTGATCATTTGCTGTCGGCTGGCTATCGGCCCTGAAAACATCTCCCAATTCTTCAAAGGCATCTCTGCCTTAGTCACTAGAGTGCGGGGATCAAAGGGTTCTTCGCTACCGTGTCCAATTACTGCAACTGTCTCATCATCTGAGCTGAAATCGATCAAGTCAGGAATCTGTGCTTCTTCATCAAACAACTTTTGTAAGACTGGCTCACTTTCCTCACTGCTGGCAATTTATATCTGGTTGATCTTTGGGAGGGCTAACTCGAAGGTGGAGAAATCCATTACCCCTGACGGGAAGAGTGCTAGCTCTTTGAAGCGGTCTGGGCTTCCTTTGAAGACATACTTGTTCCGAACAGTGGTGGTAGCCCCAGGAATATTCGGCAAGTCAAGAAAGATTCTTCAAATGGGATTTGCTAGCTTTCCACGAGCCTTTTCAAGGCTTTCTAGGAGACTTTTCCTCATGAATTGCTGACTATCACTCTCATCATACTGGGTCTCACCTTTTATGAAGTACTTGGCTAGAGACAAGCTATAAGGACGGAGACGGACCCCTTCATTTTTCTTTTCCAGAATTATTCCCCTAGCTTTTCTGTCATCCTGAGGATGTGGTTTGTAGCCTAGACCATGTGGGGTGGTTTGTTCTCTTGCATCGATGACAGTGTTGCGACCCTGAAGCGTTTTACCCAATCCAAGCCCCGAAAGATAACTCATATTTCTCATCATTCGCATTGCTGGAGGTATTTTATCGGAGGTAGTAGTGAGGTCTGCACAGCACACTTGCACCTTAGAGGTGGCCACAGAGAAGCCGGTTAAGGTAAGCCCTTCATCATCATGTTTGATCTCCAATATCGGGATACCTCCGGTGTTAGTCCCTTCCACAGTAACATTGTCTCCATAGATAGTAGTGATAGATCCATCATCAGACTGGAACTTGACACACTGGTGCAGGGTAGAGGCCACCCCATTTATCTGGTGGATCCAGGGTCATCCTAGCAAAGCGATAAATGAAATGGTGATGTCAATCACCTGAAAGTCTACATCCATGACCTTCTTTCCGAACCACAATTTTAGAGTCGCAATCCCCAAAACTGATCGAGCAGTGGAATCATAGACCTTAATAGTCTGACTGGATGGCCTTAACTCTTTGGGCTTCAAATCCAGCAAGTTCATCATTTTCGCTGGCAGGACGTTCATTGCAGACCCTCCATCGACTAGCTTCCTTGGTAACCGGCGTTCTTCCAACTGGACAGTGATGTAGAGCGACTTAGTATGATTAGACCCATATTTCGGTAAATCCAGGTCAGTGAAAGTGATGATGTTCCTATAGTGAATGTTTCCAATCATTTGGACGACCTCATCTGGGGTGACATCTATGGGCACCATGGTCTTGGCCAAGCTTTCTTCTAACTTCAGTTTGTGAGGATAGGAGGAGGTTACAGGGACCAAAGAGAAATATTGGCTTGGGTGCAATTTAGCTGAGTCAACACCGGGTCTTCCTTCTCAGAGTCTAACTTTTCTGCTTCGGGCTTATAAGGCCTCTTGTCTGCCTTCGGTTTGGAGCTGATATTTCTTTTGTCACCCTTAAGTAGCTCCACATTCATCTGCCCAGACCGAGTCATCACATAGACATTAGACTTTCCCGAGTCATTAGCCCTATTGGAAGATTCCTTCAGCTCCTTCAGGGTTAAAGGTGGGCCTTTGCTGGCATAGGCCAACTCTACTGATTGATTTGGTTCACAGCATCACCGGAGGTATAGGCAGCTTCACGAATCTGATCCCAGGTTACAGGCTTTCTGGCTCTTTCTGAATTCTGAGTCCGCCATTGATTTAGTAACTTGCTGATCTCAGTTTCTTCTTCCTCACTCAAGGCCTTGACAGTTTCATTCAGGCTTTTCAGAGTCAACATGCAACAGGAGTTATCGTCCCGGGGTTTGGAGGTTTGCCAGTGGCTTCATCATCTTGCCATAGCAGCTTCTTCAGCAATGTAGGGTCACACTCCTCATCACTGTCAAGCATATCCCTTCTTTCCTTCGGGGTCAACCTTTTGATGGCATCTTTGACATTGGCCAAACACTTCCTGAAGTGGGAGATTCCATCATCGATAAGGGTTTCTTCAGGATCGAACCTTTTGACAAGTTCTAGGTCATTACCTTCAGGAGGGTTTTCTGGGCTAGTTGGCTTTTGGGCGAGCCATTCTTCTACTGTCCCTTCCGACATCTCAACCGTGTCTTCCTCAGTCTCACTACAATAGCTTCCCTTGAAACTTTCGTCCTGACTTTGATGACCAATGGCGGCAAAGGATGGTCGGGAATTTGATGCCATATAAGGGGCGTTCTGAGCTCTTCATCTGGCACAGGGATTACCAAGAAAATGTCATTGTCATCATAAGATAGAAAGGGGACCGGGGTCGCCTCAAACTTTAAGACCCTTTCTAAGGCCTCCATACATTCTCTCTTGGATAATGGCTCAGGGGTGACCCTTAATACTGCAATAGAGTCCACACTTCCTGACGGAGGCACAGTCTCAATGACGCTTACATATTCTAGATCAACGGGTGGAGCCCAATTCCCTTGCTCAGCTAAAGCTTCGATCAAGTTTCTCCATTCACCAACCAGGTCTTTATAAGGAGTATTGAATTCTAAGATTCTGAACTCATACTCTTCCTTATCTGAGCTTGCGTCCATTTTCTCCTCTAAGCTTCTGCAAGAGTGGCAGTCGCATTTCAAGGTAATACCGTCTTCATTCTCTGGCCTATGGTTTTCTACCCCATCTGGTCCTTCGGGTTTCATTCCCATTGGCTCTACATTCATGCCCTCTACCAAGCTGTCATTATCACTGTAAATCAGCCCATTTCTATTCTCATTTCCGACCGACTCTTCACTGTCGCTGTCTGGGAGAGAGGCAAATTCACAGGCGTTGACAAAGTTGGAAAGGTCAAAAGCCTCATTGGTATTATTTGCGTATCGATACCCGGGAAGGATGATAAAGGGATAGTTAGACTGGTACTGGAGTTTTGGGATCAGCTGAGATGGTCCGTACGGAGGAGGAGGAATGAATCCCATGGGATAATGTAGAGACTGGGAGACTGGGGTGGCTGTAGCATTTGTTCTCTGTTGGTAGTGAATAAAGCTGGGTCTTATCTGAGGACGTGAGGGCATTGGAACCCTGATGGCTTGGGATGTTGGAAAGGACTGAAAAGGAGTAGTCCTTGGTAGGGGATCATATGTAGATGGAGGAGGGCATTAGTTATAGGATGGAGGGACTGAAATCACTGTTTCCGGGGTTTCATCTTCCACCATGACCAAAGAACCATTGGCTTCAACCACTATCTGAACCCCATGACGGCGAAGGGCATCGATGAGCATGGCTTGCTATTCTTCATGGACCTTATGATTGTTTTCCAAGGCTAGGGCTTGCTCTTCTTCTCTAGTCACTGGATTACCCATACCACTGCTGTTTTCTGTGAAATCTGCCATTCTAAACCTCTGGGTTGATGAAACTGACGATTCTGACGAACTATCTGAGCCTGAAATTTCCGCACTGAAAAGCCGCTGACCCGATATTCTCACCCACTTCTTTCTCGCTGCGGGAAAGGGATAGGCAAGGTTTAGACTCGGGGGTAGGTGTTTAGGCTGAAGGCTCAAGTAATATGTAACTGAGAATCTTCAAGTTTACTTAAAACAGTATCTTTTAATTGTTTCTATTTGGTTGGAAAAGGTTGCCCTTCTTTTTCGCAACTACTCTAGATCTTGGATCAGTGGGTTCCGTCACTACGTCTATAAGCCCCTCGTTTTCCACCTGTATTTTGACATCCCAGGGTGGACAGCCCCGGGCGAGGGTCCTATAGGGCACGCGGATCCCACCGACCGAGAGAGAAGAACGGTCCTAGGGTCTAGTGGATCATAGGAATTTTTAACGCACGAGCGATGCGGATTATATCAATGACAATGCCGTGAAAGTCAAGTCTTTTAGCCTCAACAAAATTTCGGCTGAGTTTCGCTTACACAATAGACATTTTGACTTCAACATTGTCCAAGGAAAATAATAGGCATGGGTCAGACGTTAAAATTCGAATGACACGGCGTCACATTGAGCGTTGTTGCATACTTTGTGCAAGTCAAAGTCAAATTCAATGCCGGGGTCAAGATTTTGCCAATTTTTGCCTAACGAAATTTCGGCATGGCTTCGCTTGCGCGAGGAATCTTGATATTTTGCACGGGCTTGGGTTTGACTTTTACATACCCCATGCGGGTCAAAGTCAATGTCGGGGTCAAGATTTTGCCAATTTTGCCTAACGAAATTTTGGCATGGCTTCGCTTGCGCGAGGAATCTTGACTTTTAGCATGGGCTCGGGTTTGATTTTTATGGGGGTATACAACGAGGCTGTATGACACGGTCTAGATAAAAAACCAACCAAAAAGTCATGGTTTTAAAAGTGTGACATAGACTAGTGCATTGGTCGACACTGGCTGCCATGTGGAGTTTGGGATGATTCTGTGCGCGCCCGGGAGCGTCGTAACACTGTCCGCGACTGCAACTGAACAACCATCCCGGGTTAAAAGGACGTGCATGCAAAGGTGTACAGGATATATAGTGCGCGTAGTGTGCGATCTCCTAAAAAATTCTTTTTTGAGTTAAAATAGGGATTTTCATCATGTGTTTTAAAAGAATGTTTTTATTTGGGGACGGGGAAAATGCAACACATAGGCACGTAAATTTTCTGGAACCTAGCCAGACTCAGGACTGAATAGCCCCAAGCTGCCATGGCTTCCAGATTAACCTCAGAAAAAGTGTCCTGGTGGAACTGCGAATGAAGCCGCCCGGCTTAGATCCAGGCAGATCAAGCTGTCCGGCTAGATTCAACAGCTTTCCAGGTTCCAATTTGCTTCATTTCCAGACTGTTTCTCCGGGCATTTTTGGCAACTTTCAGCTTCAGAATGGCACCTGTTCATTATTCAGAGTATGAACAAGCCAAAAAAGAATACAAATATGCATGAAAAAGGAAAATCAAACAAGCACAAAAATCAGACCCGAGACACAAGGCTAACCCTCGTAAACGTTTCCAACGCTTCTTATGAGAAAAAGAAGTTTGGAAACATTTACATGTCCCCAGCGCAGTCGCCAAACTGTGAATGTGGGCCCTCAGGATTGAACCGTTTTAAGGGTCGCCATTCACCTCAGTTTGAAGATACTGGTTTTATTGAAAAACGGAGTCGCCACGCCATTTTGATTTTCCTCAAAACTTCGAAAAAAGGATAAGGGTCCGGAGGTTAAGTTACTCCTTGGGAAGAACGTATGGCGTTCACCCAAGGAGCCTTGCAAAAGCAAGTCTTCCTAGATCAGAAGTTTGTGCTTGTATGTGCGCTCGTGTGTGTGTGGAATTTGAAAAGAGGAGGGAATGTGCCAAGTTTATCTGTCGGACGTATAAACCATTTAAGTAGGTTATAGTTCGGGATTCCTTGGATTTGATGTTTTTGGGATTTTGATCCCGTGCTCATTTTGGACTTATGATCATCATATGACCGGACTTTTCTACCCTTCCATTAGGTTAATCAACCATTATAGGCGTAATAGCCTTGGTATGTATTGAACTAACGTTCTTTGGGGATTTAGTCACATATGATCGAGAGGTGTTCGTCTTTTAAGTCCAAGAATGAGACTCTTTAGAAAAGGAGGAATCTTTGCCCATCAATCCTACATCTTGAGACGATAAAGATTCGTAGGGACATTTTATGTTCATCTCAAGTGATTATCGGATATGTCAGGACTAAGATCCGTCGATTTTAAAGGGACAACGATTATGGCATTTTTGTGATGGAAACGATGTAAAGATGGAGTCTTTACACCGATGCTCACCACGGAATGCTCCAAGAACCAAGGGACTAGGGGAAAGGGGTATAAAGATTGGATCTTTATACTCATCCTATGTCTTTCATGCCTTAAGAGGCTATTAGACAATCCTCGGAGAGAGATCCATCTTTTAGGGACATGGGGAGAATGACATTAAAGTAAAGATTGCATTTTTAATGTAAATAATACAATGAACATCATTAAACTAGAAAACTAATGTAAAAGGAATGATCTTTATGGCTCTTCCTATGTCCTTTAAGACCTCATAAGGTGTACAATCCTTGGAAAGCTAGATCAAGGGAAGGGGATGAAATAATATGAATAAAGATTGCCAATGAATCCTATGTGTAGGGGGAGTGGAAATATGATGATTACATTGCAAAGATAAGAACTTTAAGACAATGAATCAATATATATGACAAATAACAAGAATATAAATGACAAATAGTAAGTAAAGCAAGATAATGAGAGTAAATCAAGGGGAAGGGAAGGAGAGATTACCAATGTTGGTTCTCTCTATCTCCCAAGGGGATTTTCCTATTTAGGAATAGATTATGATGGGATTTGTGTATGAGGGAGGTGAGTTTTGAGTGTTTTTAGTTTCTAGAAATTCGTGCCTTAATTTAGGCATAGTAATAGTGCTGAAATTCTCCCTTTTTAAAATGAATAGAGGAGGCCTCTATTTATAGGCTGCAGTGTGCTTCCTAAAGAAGCCGCCCATCGTGAATCTGCAGCAAAAGAAGCCGCCCGGCGTTATCCTCTGTCGTGTCAGCATGTTTCTAGATTCATGCAAGGTGGCAGCTAGAGGCTTCTTTCCAGCGAGGTCCTGCTTGGAATTCTAATTCCTAGCAG
This sequence comes from Adenophora triphylla var. japonica, assembly GCA_022495995.1. Classification (NCBI taxonomy): domain Eukaryota; kingdom Viridiplantae; phylum Streptophyta; class Magnoliopsida; order Asterales; family Campanulaceae; genus Adenophora; species Adenophora triphylla. The sequence goes on from JAFEMH010005751.1 coordinate 68,170, forward strand.
GTCCTTCCTCCCTTGGAAAGTTTGGAAAAGGTTCCGAATTGCCCCTAAACTTTATGAAAGTTTGGGGAATTGCCGAAAAACTTAACCGGAAGACATGAGCCAGATTTGGGTACTTACAGCTGCTGCAGAAAAAAATTTGCAGCAGCAAAAGCTGCTGCCCAAGTGGGATTCTCACCCCATTTTCTCAATAAAACTTGCACAAAATCATTTCCAAATAGCATTCATACATTCATATACCATTATAACACATTTCGGCCCAATTTTTGCCCCATTTCGATGCAAAAAAAAAAAAAACTGCCCCAAGGCTCAAGTAATTTGCAAAATAGTAAAATACCAATAATAATAAGAAAAGAAAAAAAAAGCGGATCATTACATGTCTTTGCCTCATTGGCCCCCAAATAAAAAAATAATAAATACAAATTGTTTGTCATTTTGTTCCTTGTTTTCTCTCTCCCTCTCTAAGCATGGACCAAAAGAACCCTAAGCCTCCGACTCGTCGTCGCTGCTCAGTTCGTAGAGCTCGCAGTCCCTCAGCAAGTCTTCATCATCGCTCACGGAGGACAAGTTAACGGGCACATGCTCATACTCCGCCAGCTGCTCTAGGATGTCAGTATTAGGCCCTTGCCCCCGAGGTACGTCGCTATTAGAAGATGAGTAGTATTCCGAGGCCGATGATGTAGAAGCCGTACTCCCGACATGCCTCCTCCTGCGCTCAGGCTCCTGCTTCCAGCCCCTATTCTGCCGCACCAGAGTGTCATAAGTGCGAGCAGGGACCTATGAGAAAGAAAAGGCTCAAAAAATGTCTGGATAAGGTTCAGAATCGCAGAAAAAGCAAAAGCCAAAAAGAAATAGGAATCCAGAGTTACTTACAGTGCTGTCAACCGACAAAGTGAACTCAGCATCCCTCTTGTCTGGAACAGGCACCATCAGCCTCCTTGGCACCCCATTCACCACATAAGATAGGTGAGCTGGAGGAACAGGTGAATCGGTCGGCTCTGCCTCCCCGTACCCCTGAGTAGCCGCTATCTTTACCAACCTCTGTGGCGTCCTCAAACGCACCTCCATAAAGGTGGCACACGGAGTGGCGTGATCAAAGTAGTCCTCCGTAGCCAAGCTGACCCTATACCTATCCCTCTCATCCTATGACCAAACCTGGGGCTGCATCATGAAAGGAGGAGGATCGTGGGGAGTAATAGCGCCCAAAGGAGGGACATGGCCATGCGGTCGAGAAAACCTATCCCCCAAGTAGATGATATCACAAGTCAAGCCTGTCAACCACCTCCTCTGCCGAGTCATGACCACGACATCTCCCATCAGAGCCTCTAGATATCTCCCCCAAGGGTAGAAGCTCACCCTCTCGCAGCAGTCCCCGTTGATGACATGCTTCACCATCTTGTAATCAAAAGTGATCCGGGGCTTCCCATTGAACTTGTCCCGAGCCTCACCTCTCCAGCGCACCATAGCCGGGAAGGTAGCAGGATCACTCTGCTGGTTCCACGGAAAGAACCCAATCACCTCGCAGAACCAAACCTGCATGTAAAAACATAAAGGTTACTTTTTGTCACTTCAAGGGTACAGAAAGGGAAAGAACAAAAAGAAAAACGAGAATACCTCCAAAGCAAAGGAGAAACAATCCATAGAAGCAGCCTTATTCCGGCTGTACAAATCCAGAGCAAAATAAAGCTCCGCCAATCCAGCCTCACCCCAAGAGACCTCCCCAACCGTGGCCAAATCAACCAAAGAATCCAGCAAATAGGTCATCGCCAACGTCCCAGAATTGGCAAAGATGGTGACAGATAAAGTCAACCATAAGAAAGTCCTCGCGAGCTGGTGAGCAGTCACATCATTGGCTGCAAATCCCTCCATACACCTGAGAATCTGAATCTCAACCAACCGAGTCTCCATCCCTAGCCCCTTAGGATGGAGGTCAAACCCCACATAGTCCCTGAACTCCGCATCAGAAATGTGGTCCCTCCAAGTCACATGCCGATCAGTGAACCTCAAGCCTGTGATAGCCGTAAAGTCGGCAGGAGTCACCGTAGCCTCTCCCCAGCCCAGGTGAAAGCTATGAGTGGTATCCAATCAGAACTCAGAAAGAGCTAGGACCAATCCCTTGCTCTTGGTCGTCACATGAACACCTCGGCCGATAGCCTAAACAAAAGAATGGTGACCCGTAACCACCACTAGCTGCCTAGGGTTGTGGCCATCCTTCTCGAAGTTAGGCATCCTCTCCCACAATTTCACCGCTATCTCAGCGGGTCCCCGTGATTTTCTCTCCTACAGGTAAGCACAAGTACGTTAGTCCTTCAACTTATCTGAGAAACATGCATATATTCACAAAATGGTGTACATATTGACAAAGAAAAGCATTCATAAGAATTTTTCTAGCATCATTTGCCTAGAACACGTGTTTTTCATCATTTGAAACACGTCACCTCGAGCACATGCTCTCCCAAACACAAAAATTCCAGTTTTCACAAAATTCTTTGCATACAAATTTAATCTTTCAAAAAGGCATGCATGAATCATTCTCATCGTCCAAAATCTTATTTTCACATCCATGATCAGGAGCTGACCTAGTTATAGCACATGCAAGAACTCCGTCCCATTTTTTGCATTATTTTTCTCACTTTATTTTCAAAAAATGAGTCATTCTCATATTTCCTCAAATAAATTGCACATGCAAGATTACCTATGCATCTAGCTTCGTAGGTCAATCGTTAAATCCATAAAATCAACAACAAAATCACAAAGAAAATTCAAAAATTCCCAAATTTCTAATCCAGCCCTAATCAATCAAAAATCGACAAAAATCGATGAAATCGAGCAAATCGAGAGTTCTTACCCCTATAGCTTGAGGTTTCATGGATTTGTGATCCCTTTTATCGGGATATAACTGAGAAGTAGGCACCGCGAAGTCATACTTTCGATCGGTCCTCACGAACTCTCTCCTCCTCAATCTCGCGGCGTGCTTGGCGGGGCATGATGTGTCCTCCTTGGTCCATCTAAGTAATAGAAACCCGAATCTCTGAAGATCTTGGCGTATTTCTCTCTCGTTTCTCTCCTCACTCCTCGACAACCTAAGCCAACAATTGCTGGTGCCCGTTTCTCTTTCTGTTTAATTAAATCTAGTGAAACGAGGTTTCAAGCCGGGCGGCTTCTTTTTCCCCATCTCTAGCGAAGCGGCTTCATTCGCCTCAGGCTAAATTTAAACTTTTGGCCCTAGACTTTCCACTAAAGCAAATAATTCCCGTTATATCCTAACGAAGTAACGTTGTCCCCCCAAAAAATTTCCGTTATCTCTACATGGAATAACGTTTTCTCTCAAAAAAAATCTCTGTTATCTCTGTTAGAATGAAATCAAATAAGATGATAGCCTCCATTTATTGTCAAATCAAATAAGGTAACAACCTCCATTAATTGTCAAATCAAATAAGGTGACAGCCTCCGAATTGTCAAACTCAAGCTTTAGCTGCCTCTATCTCCTCGATAGCGAAGTAAGCTTTAGTTTTCCAACTTTAGCAACCTCTATCTCCTCGATAGCGAAGTAAGCTTTATCCAACTTTAGCTACCTCTATCTCTGTTCGAAAGAGATAGCGAAGTAAGCTTTAGTATTCGACTTTAGCTACCTCTATCTCTGTTCGAAAGAGATAGCGAAGTAAGCTTTAGTATTCGACTTTAGCTGCCTCTATCTCCTCGATAGCGAAGTAAGCTTTAGTTTTCCAACTTTAGCTGCCTCTATCTCCTCGATAGCGAAGTAAGCTTTAGTTTTCCAACTTTAGCTGCCTCTATCTCCTCGATAGCGATGTAAGCTCTAGTTTCTTAAGGTGACTCCTCCATTAATCGTCAAAATTCCGAGGATCCTAGACCTGTTCCTAACTGTCTAGCGATGATCCCGAACTACGATCGTGGCTTGATTCCTCCGGGATACGTAGGTAGCCTTTCAAAAAGGTCCAGCCATCCGACCACATTGGTCACTCCCTTCCTTTACCACTCCTCAGTGGTGCGCGAGCCTTTAAAAAGGTCCAGCCATCCGACCACATTGGTCACTTCCTTCATTTGGCATATCCCCAGTAGGACCAGCCATTAGACCTCTTAGGTCACCTCCTTTCCTTCTTCATAGCAAGGGACCAGTTTCTCTTCGCCATTCCCCATCGGAACCTGAACTACTTTAGGTTCAGCTAATCCGTCACATATGACATCCTTTCCCCACTAGATCCAGAACTACGATCTGGCTTGATTCCTCTTCAAGATACGTAGGTAGCCTTCCAAAGGTTCAGCCACTCGACCTCCTTGGTCACCCAATCCCAATCCATCTCGACAGTTCACCAGATTGGATTCTCACTTTTATTGATAACCCTACTTACTTTGCAAGTACCGTTGCCGAGGGGCTTCTGTAAGTACCCAAATCAGGCTCATGCTTTCCAGTTAAAGTTTCCTGGCGGTTCCCCAAACATTCATAAAGTTTAGGGGCAATTCGGGAACTTTTCCAAACTTTCCAAGGGAGGAAGGACTTGCTAGGAATTAGAATTTCAAACAGGACCTCGCTGGAAAGAAGCTTCCAAGATGTCACCTTGCATGAAACTAGAAACATGCTGACACGATGGTGGATAACGCCGGGCGGCTTCATTAGAAGCACACCAGATGCCTATAAATAGAGGCCTCATCTATTCATTTTAAAAGAGAAATTTTAGGCACTGTTACTCTGCCAAAATATCCCCTACGAATTTCAATAACCAAAAATCACACAAAACTCTCCTCTCTCATACACTAATCCTACCTTAATCTATTCCTAAATAGATAATGCCTAGGAAAATCCCCTTGGGAGATAGAGAAAACCAATATTGGTAATCTTTCCTTCCTTTACCCTTGATTTACTTTCATATTATCTTGCTTTATTATTACTTGTCATTTATATTTATTATTGTCTTAAAGCTTTAATCTTTGCAATGTAATCATCATATTTCCCACTCCCCTTACACAAAGGATTCATTGAAGATCCTCTCCCTAGGATGAACAAGGTTCCACAAGTGGCTTGTTCTAGGGAAGATCTACCATATAATGATGTGATTTCCCTTTACTTTTATGTATAAAAATGCAATCTTTATTCATATTATGTCATCCCCTTCACTGATCTAGCTTTCCAAGGATTATCCACCTTATGAGGTCTTTAAGGACATAGGAAAAGCCATAAAAGTCATCCCCTTTACATTATGTCTTTAGTTTAATGATACTCATTATATTATTCACATTAAAAATGCAATCTTTACTTTGAAGTCATTTCCCCCATGTCCCTAAAGATGGATCTTTCTCTACGAGGATTGTCTAAAAGCCTTCTAAGACACAAAAAGACATAGGATGAGCTTAAAGATTCAATCTATACATCTTATTCCCCTAGTATCGTGGTTCTTGGTGCATTCCATGGTGAGGATCGGTGTAAAGACTCCATCTTTACATCGTTTCCACCATAAAAATGCCACAATCTTTGTCCCTTTAGAAACCGATGGATCTTAGTCCCGAAATCTCCGATAATCACTTGAGACGAACATAAAATGTCCCTACGAATCATCATCGTCTCAAGATGTAGGATTGATGGACAAAGATTCATCCTTTTCTAAAGAGTCTCATTCTTGGACTTAAAGACGAGCCCCTTTTGATCACATGTGACTAAATCCCCAAGGAATGTTAATTTAAGACATAACAAGGCTCCTACGTCTATCATGGTTGATTAATCTAATGGGAGGGTTGATAAGTCCCGTAATTAGGATCACAAATCCAAAGTGAGCACGGGATTAAAATTCCGAAAACATCAAATCCAAGGTATCCTGAGCTAAAACCATCTTACATGGTTTTTATGTCCGGTAGATAAACTTGGCACATCTCTTTCTCTTTTCAAATCATGCATGCACACAAGCACACAAACAAGCACAAACTTCGGATCTAGGAAGACTTGCTTTTGCAAGGCTCCTTGGGTGAACGCCAAACGTTCTTCCCAAGGAGTAACTTAACCACCAGACCCTTATCCTTTTTTTCAAAGTTTTGAGGAAATCAAAATGGCATGGCGACTCTGTTTTTCATAAAACCGGTGTCTTCAAACTGAGGTGAACGGCGACCCTTTTTCCGTAAAAGAGAAAATGGTTTTTTCGGGGGCACATTTACAAAGAGCGATTATGAAACGATCTCAAAAAATTCCTTGATGCATGCTTGAAAGCTTGAACTACTTCGGGCGGCAGAGAAAAATCATCAACAATCATGGACGTTGGAATGTCTCCTTGGAAGCCATGGATCAAAGGGTTGAAGAAAAACGCAAGAATTCGACCCTAACAAGATATCTCTAGAGTTTGAGAGGCTGGAATGAGTTATCTGGCCGGACCACAGGGTCTTTATATAAGAGGAAACTGGCAGAATCCTGTTCAAAGAAGAAAAGAATTCTTCCTGAGTAGCGTGTCTCGCGCATGACATCTTTTCCCGCGAGATACAACCTTTCGGAAATTTCAGCAGCCCTCCTGCACAAATGAATTTACTAGCCTCGACTTAACGAAGCAAGTCTTGAAACCTGCAAGAACAGTTCCTAATGTGCAGTATATATATCAAAACCAGGCTCAAAACCTTGACCTAAATTGGTCATTTAATTTCACCGAGGAAGTCGAGAAAGCTAAAAAATTAATTAGACCTGGGATTAGTGATGTAGGAAAACTCCCTCTTGTAATAAAAACCGAGCAAGTGTACTCACTACCGGTGTAGCAGTATGCAAATGCAGGGGTCGAATCCACAGAGACTCGTTGGTAAACAAATAAAGTGAAAGCAGTGAATTTTGTAACCAAAGTTTATAGATTTGATTTAAAAACTAAGATCATAAATTAAATAACAAAAACTAACTAAACGAGAAAACAGATTATGAGCAGAGATTCGTGGATTGGATTTCACTTCACCATCATTCTATGCAGAATTTTACTTATAAAACATCAATTCAACTTCTAGGGTTCATTCACTTTAGCTAGGATCGACACGGTTATGTGGCCGGATTACAATCCTAAATACCCTCTTAATATTGTGGATTCTATTACGGTACTACAATAAGCCAAGAATACATTAAGAACACAGGAATATGAAAACCTAACTTTAATCAATTTCTATTACGGCCTCAATTAATGTTATTCAATCAATAATGGTCTATGTATCAAAATCCCAAATTAATGGCGAATTCGATACCCAAATATTCAAAGACGAGTTCATATATTATCATACATCTCAAATCTAAGAACAAGAAATTAAGATCTATTAATGAACTAGAAGGAATTAAATTGAAAGAATTAAAATACTATTGCATAGAAATCCGGATAAAGATCCAACCAATCTACAAATCTAATGAATTAGCTACTCATAATTTACAATGATAAAAACCTGGAATTCGGAATAATTCTCCTCTTCAATGGAATTGTTAAAGAAAAATCAAAACTATATAATATGATATATGATCTCTCCTAAACTACCGTGGCTGAGAATATATATAAAAAGAATAGGGTAACAACTATGATCCAAGGCGTGGAAAAGACAAGATTGTCCTCGCTTGACTGTGAAAACCGCTGCTGGAATACGGAGGAGCGCGGCCGCTCTTGATTTCGGCGCGTTCGCTCTACTTGGCAGGAACTTTGTGCATGTATTTGAGCTCCTTAGCGCGGCCGCCCTTGTTTCCAGAAAGTTTGGCCTAGAGCTTCTTCCTTGCATTGGCCCAAAATGGCCTTTCAATGGCCCCAACAGCCCAACCTTCGCCCCAACAGCCCAACAACTCTCGGCCATTTGGCCCCATATTGCAGCAAGTTGGCCGGCCAAGGTTTGCTTAGATTTATATTAATTTGTTATTCGGTTCGTCTCACTATTTTGCAGTCGCACTTTAGCCACTATAAAAAATTCTTTTGCACTTCGCTCTTTGAGATTTTATCTTTCATTTTAACCCATGAATTTTTATAAATCAAATTCGTCCAAAATTTTCATATTTCCAGTTTAGTCCTTGAATTTTCCAATATTTCCAATTTAGCCTTTGAACTTCCAAATGTCAGATTTGCCCCAGATTTTTCAGAATTTCAATTTGATCCAAAAGCTTCCAAAGTACGCTCCAATCCTCCGTTTTCAACATTGTTTCACTTCAACACCTGTACTTTCAAAACACTCACAAACCATATCAAATATACATAAAACTCGGGAATCAAACACAAAGAAAGCCTAAAAGTGCATCATTTGGATGGGTCAATACACATCCATCAAACACCCACAAACTAACCTTTTGCTCGTCCCGAGTAAAACTAAACTAAAAGAAGTAAAATAAAGTTACTCTAACTACTAATAATAAAACATTAAAGCAAAATAATTATTTTTGGGATGTTCTATCACAGATGAGTCATTGGCCATACAAGTCTCAGATTCTTACCAACACACATAATCAACAAGTGTCACCACAGCAATGGGATTACAATCACATTGAAGCATAAAACTCACAATTTTCCACCGCGGCATGAATGATGAATGAATTATGGGAGGTCACTGCCAACAACCTAAGATTGTTTATGGATTCACTAAGCGATGCTCTAGATCAATATGTCATAGACAGTATAACCCAAAAAGGACACTCATATGCATATTTACACGATTGTCAACCCGGTTACTCGATATTGAAAGAATGATATGGCTTAAAAGTTAAGGTGCGAAAGATCGCAGGGCTCAGTTCACGGTTACAAATGAAGGTAAGGACATAGGAACATAAGAAAGTGAAACTAGAAAGTCTTCTTTTAACAATACATCCTCACTTTGATTATAATTCCTCCGCTCACCCTTATTACTTCCCAATGTGCCCACCCACAAACTAAAACTTTTTCATACATCGATATGGGGTTGAGCACATTCCATTACTTTCTTTGGTCACCTTGAAACATAATTTCCACTTCAACATTAGAGAGGCAAGGCTTTTTTTTTTTTTTACATTGCACAAATATATCACAAAGAATGTGCATTTAATATTTTGCTCAAGCCCCTCTTTTCATTACATAACATGACCCACCTCTTTATTTTTGTGGCCAATTTCCACTCAATCCTTTGATTTTCATAACATCCCCCGAAATATTCCCATTCTTTCCTTAGTTTCACTTTCTTGAAAGGTGAGAGAATAATGTATAAGTTAAAAGGGTAGGATAATGAGGGTACAAATGAAGGCGAATGGCGGTCTAAGATAACCTCCCACTTTGTGAGAGATTCCATTCTTTTTCAAGCTCAAAAGGGAGTTCTAGCGGAAGATTTTATATAAGTGACGAGAAAGTTTAAAGCTCACAAAAAGGGATTCAAAGAATAGCCATATATATCAAGTAACCTATTGACGTGTTATTGACAATCATGCAAACATGTTCTAGGGACCCCGAGAATACACAAAGTGATCCCATAAAAGGCACCTAAGTTGATGACAATGACCAAGAATATGATACGGAAGTGAGAGGTGGTGCAATCATAATTTAAATGTTTCAATGCAATCCCAATCACCACACTAATAATAGCACATGTGATTTTAAAATTAAAGCACACTCTAATCATCACAGACTTTGGCCAACATCCCAACTATGAAAAGAACCAAAATTTTTAAATTTTTCTATTTTTTTGGAGGGTGACACTATATACACTCCCCTATAAACCCACAAACTCGGAGAGTTGCCCACCCCCAAACTCAAAACATGCTATGTCCTCAAAACACAGAGAACAAAAGTGTGCATTGGGCTTAACGGATGGCAAGACACTACTAAACAGTAATTAACATAAAAAAATAAAACATACCTCATTGGGTTGCCTCCCAAGAAGCGCATTTGGTTAAAGTCGTTAGCCCGACTATGGTCCCAAGCTTACTTGGCCTTTGCTTTGCGGCCTTTGGACCATCTCCTTTCCTCACGGGCACAAACACCCTTCTCTTTCCAAATCAGCTCTCCATTGTCAACAAGTAGGGGTAAAGCCATATTTATTTTTGAAACTTTACGCTTGTGCTTACCCCTCTTTCTTTTCTTTTTATTGGGGTTTCCACCCCCAAACTCAACCTTTTCTGCAACCTGCAGAACACCATTCTCACAACCAAGATCAAGAGAGTTATCATGCACAAAAATAGTAGCAAATATAGAATCAGAGAAATCACTATAACTCTCCTCACTAACTTTAAGTTTTGAAGGCCCTTGTGATAGATGTGATGGAATCGACTCTTTATGGGAGTCGTGTGGGGTGTGATACGACCCGTTACTCCTAGAGTATTGGTCAGCCTTAATGTTACTAGCCAAGAGGCACACGTTCGCATTATCCCCACTTTTCTCACATCCATTCACATCATCTTTAAAAATTGGAAAATCGGTTATGGCTCCTACAAAACCATCTTTGGGGGAGGGTTTCTTATCATTTTTAAGCATACAAAACTTACATTCCTCCCCCATACCTCTCAAGGACACCACCCCTTGACACACATCAATGGTGGCCTTAGTGTCAAACATAAATGGCTTCCCAAGCAGAATGGGAGTTTTCAGTTGTTCCTCACTTGATCCCTCCATACACATCACATAAAAGTCAATGGGGATAATGATTTTATCAATTTTAACCAACACCCCTTCAAGAACCCCTAAAGGTCTTTTAATTGAGAGATCCGCCAATTGCAAGTCTCTCATGGGTGGTTTCAACTCACATACCCCCAAACTTCTAAAAACATGAAAGGGCATCACATTGACACTTGCCCCAAGATCTAACAAACCTTTAAAATTTTGACCCCCTAAAGAAATTGGGATAGTGAAGCATCCGGGGTCTTTTTGAACATGATTAACTTTTTCATTCTCATTAACATCATCATTATTATCGAAACAATCAATATTATCAAGAGAAGATAGAAATACCTCCTCAATTTCCTTACTTTCATCCTACACTGTTGTGATTGACTTTGCTTGCTCAGGTGGGTTTTTCTCTTTCATCAACTCTTGGGCAACCTTCACAAGTTGCTCTACTTGTGTGCCCACCTTTTCAAACGCAGCTTCTGTATTTCTATTACTTTTCTGCATCTCCATCCTTAACTGCTGAACTGCCAGCTCCCAAGGCTCACTACCACGTTGTCCAGGTGGTGGCACATGAAGAGGTTTTACTTGCTGATTCTGATGGCCACCCCATGGATTGTAGTTGCCATATTGGTTGCCTTGGGGTGGTGGCCTTTATCCATATCCGTTGAAAGCATGTGCCTGTTCAGGACGATAAGAGAAATTTGCTGCACTTGGACACATATTAGTAACATGAGATGATAAACCACAATTTGTACAATAATCAGTAATAACATTGGCACCTGCAGAAGTGCCACAAGCAGTCAATTTATCCAATTTATTATTTAAAAGTGCAATCTGCTTTGAAATATTATCACTAGCATTCAATTCAAGTACCCCCCTTGTTTTACCCCTTGAACTCTTTTGTTGAGAGTTAGCACTCAACATCTCAAATAAAGCTTTAGTTTATTCCGGGGTCTTGGCTCCTATTGAGCCTCCAGCAGCATTGTCAACTATTGATTGACCATTTTCATTCAAGCCATCATAAAAGGCTTGGTTCAGTGAGGGTAGTGTGAAATTGTGTTGGGGACATTGCATTAACATTGTATTAAATCTTTCCCATGCCTCATGAAAGGGCTCCCCCACATCTTGGGAAAATGTCATCAATTTCTGTCTAAAACCAGCCAACAGATGATGTGGGTAATATCTTTTAAGGAACACATCTTGCAATTCTACCCAAGTACTAATGATGCTCGGTGCAAGCATCATCAACCATGTTTTAGCCACTCCCTTAAGAGTGTAAGGAAAACACTTCAGTCTAATTTTCTCCTCAGTCACTCCCTGTCTTAACAAAAATTGAGCAACAACAATAATATACTCTTTAAGGAACGTAAGTGCATCCTCACCCGGTAATCCGTGAAAGCTTGGTAACATGGCAAAATATTGTCCTTTGACCTCTAGATTTTTCGCTGCATCGGACAGCACTATGCAAGAGGTAGATGTGTCTACCCTAGGTCTCAGGAAATCATTCATTGTTTGTGCCGGTGGTTCTGCCATCTCGGCTTTCTCTTCCTCTACCTCGGTGGTGGAGGGGTCTGATTCGGTGTCCGAATCCGAGAAAAGGGGATTAAAGAGGGGATCGCCCTCAAATGCTTCCTCAAGAAGCTTAGTGTCTTTAGCTTTATTAAGTCTGTTTATGTTGTCGTTCAATGGCACCAATGTAGGCTTCAAAGAACGACAACCTTGCATTCACTACCTAACCTACTTGTTTACTTGCAATAAGTCCCCGGCAATGGCGCCAAAAACTTGATGTAGGAAAACTCCCTCTTGTAATAAAAACCGAGCAAGTGTACTCACTACCGGTGTAGCAGTATGCAAATGCAGGGGTCGAATCCACAGAGACTCGTTGGTAAACAAATAAAGTGAAAGCAGTGAATTTTGTAACCAAAGTTTATAGATTTGATTTAAAAACTAAGAGCATAAATTAAATAACAAAAACTAACTAAATGAGAAAATGGATTATGAGCAGAGATTCGTAGATTGGATTTCACTTCACCATCATTCTATGCAGAATTTTACTTATAAAACATCAATTCAACTTCTAGGGTTCATTCACTTTAGCTAGGATCGACACGGTTATGTGGCCGGATTACAATCCTAAATACCCTCTTAATATTGTGGATTCTATTACGGTACTACAATAAGCCAAGAATACATTAAGAACACAGGCATACGAAAACCTAACTTTAATCAATTTCTATTACGGACTCAATTAAAGTTATTCAATCAATAATGGTCTATGTATCAAAATCCCAAATTAATGGCGAATTCGATACCCAAATATTCAAAGACGAGTTCATATATTAACATACATCTCAAATCTAAGAACAAGAAATTAAGATCTATTAATGAACTAGAAGGAATTAAATTGAAAGAATTAAAATACTATTGCATAGAAATCCGGATAAAGATCCAACCAATCTACAAATCTAATGAATTAGCTACTCATAATTTACAATGATAAAAACCTGGAATTCGGAATAATTTTCCTCTTCAATGGAATTGTTAAAGAAAAATCAAAACTATATAATATGATATATGATCTCTCCTAAACTATCGTGGCTGAGAATATATATAAAAAGAATAGGGCAACAACTATGATCCAACGCGTGGAAAAGACAAGATTGTCCTCGCTTGACTGTGAAAACCACTGCTGGAATACGGAGGAGCGCGGCCGCTCTTGATTTCGGCGCGTCCGCTCTACTTGGCAGGAACTTTGTGCGTGTATTTGAGCTCCTTAGCGCGGCCGCCCTTGTTTCCAGAAAGTTTGGCCTAGAGCTTCTTCCTTGCATTGGCCCAAAATGGCCTTTCAATGGCCCCAACAGCCCAACCTTGGCCCCAACAGCCCAACCACTCTCGGCCATTTGTCCCCATATTGCAGCAAGTTGGCCGGCCAAGGTTTACTTAGATTTATACCAATTTGTTATTCGGTTCGTCTCACTATTTTGCAGTCGCACTTTAGCCACTATAAAAAATTCTTTTGCACTTCGCTCTTTGAGATTTTATCTTTCATTTTAACCCATGAATTTTTATAAATCAAATTCATCCAAAATTTCCATATTTCCAGTTTAGTCCTTGAATTTTCCAATATTTCCAATTCAGCCTTTGAACTTCCAAATGTCAGATTTGTCCCAGATTTTTCAGAATTTCAATTTGATCCAAAAGCTTCCAAAGTACGCTCCAATCCTCCGTTTTCAAAATTATTTCACTTTAACCCCTGTACTTTCAAAACACTCACAAACCATATCAAATATACATAAAACTCGGGAATCAAACACAAAGAAAGCCTAAAAGTGCATCATTTGGATGGGTCAATACACATCCATCAATTAGGAAATAAGAAAATTTTGTTGTTTCCCTACCTACTTGCTAATAGGTACAAACAAGGAAAAAAATTGTCTAAGCTAAACTGGCCAATATTTACAAGTTCTAAAGAAATGAATGGGGGGTAAAAGGGAATCACGCCATCAAGTTTCCCGAGCTGCCAGCGCCTCCATCATCCCCACCGCCATCGGGGCTACCGTCCCTCCTTGACCGCTTGTCTCCACAAGAGGGGGCCACTGCAGAGGCTATCGTCGACGCCGCCGAAGCTGCCTTGTGAAACAACCTCTTGGACAAATCCGACACCATGGCCATCAAGCCAGCCATCCTGCTGGCACTGCGGTCATAATCCTCTGCGGACATGATGACCTGTTAAACAAAGAGAGATACTCAAAGGAAATCAGAAATAAACACATATATGGACGATACAGGAAACAGTATAAACAGAAATGTATCGAAGATGTATGGGGAGGGCGATGATAACCCTCCGAAATCTGATTCGGGATTGCAATATGACCCACCATCTGCATACCTCCCATCATGTATGTGAAGCTCGGAGGACCATAATCCGGCACAAGAGGCACAGGACCCGCATACTGTGACGAAGAGCTTGGGGCTGACGAGCCTGATGCTGAGGCGAAAGTAGAAGCTCGAGCACGAGATCGCCTGCCACCCACCACAAGGGCACTCATCAGGCGAGGCATGAATTCCTCATATGAAGCCCCTGGGATCACGGAATCAATTTCCGCATAGACATTCACGAAACTGGCATAATCCCCATCAGGGATGAAATGGGTAGGATGCATCTCCCTAGGCGGATCCTCCGGCACTCTCCATGGAAGTGAACCCCAGCCATGCTGAGGGAAGACTCTCGCACCTAGATACATGGTATCCCCCTCCAGCAATACCAAAATCCTTTGCACATCAGTGATGTCCCACACACGGTGAACCTCACACTCCAATAAGGTCCACGGGTACAGGCCCAGCCGCTCAAAATTGAAGCTATCCAACAAGGCCCGAGCCTCCTCAATGGTCAGTCCTCCCCCGCCTCCTCGTCCACGATCCGGTTGGAGTGGCTCCACCTCTTGATATCCAGAAACATGGTATTGCGATCATCCATCTCAAAATTGTGCAACGAAAAGATGGCATACCCCCATATCTGTACAAGAAAATAGAGCAGATTCAGTACAAAGCGCAGGCAAAATGTACAGATAAACGACAAGGAAAGTCAGAAAATATACCTCCCAAGCATAGGAATACCTTACATGGTATACTTAGTAAGCCTACATGTCTCATCCATTGCATGATAGCAGAAAGCTAGCCCGACTGAACCCCAGTCATAGGTCCTCACCAGGTCCAGATCCTCCAGCAGCCCCAAAAGAGCAAGTTGAGCCGTAGAGGAATGATTAGCAAAGATGGTCTCTGATAAGATATACCAGAGAGCACCCCTCACCAGTCGATCCGTGTCTGCATTGGGCTTGTCAGTATAAGCCCCGAGCTGATCATGAAGAGGCGACAGCTCAACAGCATATCCCTTGATCTTTCTAGGGACAAAGCCAATCAACCGCCTCCACTCAGCTGGCTTCACAGGTTTGAAATTTCTCTTACGAAGACTGCGGGTTGGACCCGCAGTCTTCGGAAGAGCAATGTCGGTAAATTCCAGCCCAGTAATAGCAAGAAAGTCGGTAGGGGTCATTGTAGCTTCCCCGAAACGAAGGTGAACCGTGTGGGTAGTGTCCCACCACCTCTCCCTAATGGCTTGTAGGACTTGTGGAGTCTGCCTCATCCCGCAAATATTATCAACAAAAGTAAGGAGCCCCGTTTGAGCCACCCTAGCCCGGACTCCGTTCAAATCCTTGACTTTGTCCCACAGAGTCTTGGCAAATTTACACTTCCACGACAGTTTTTGGTCGACCTGTATGGCTGCAAAACAGAGGAAATACAAAGAAACGATGTCAGAAATCACCCATGGCAAAACTCCAAAGAAATAGAAGAAATTTTTCATTGGGCCATTTCGTCGAACACTTGGCGTGCACACTAGAAAGTCATGCTCAAGGATGCATTTTGGCCACCAAAATCAATCCCTCCTACAATCCAAGATGTGTAGGGAACTCATACATGTGCCAATGCAACGTCAACATCCAACAAAATCGACAAAAATCAAAGCATGCAACAATAGAACCAAGTTCTAGAAAAATGACCATATGAATGAATTTGGGGATTTCAAACAATGGGTTTAATGCAACGCAAACCATGAAACGAGATAAAAAAAATTCTTACCAAACCCTCACGGATAGCATGGGAAATGTGCGAAGGCCGATCGAACGTGAGGTCGTCCCGAGGATAGTCTTTCCCAAGCAAATGGCTACCAAAAGTCAGATTCCTCCCTTCTTGAGCCATGGATAATGGAAGTAAGGGGAGAATGAGAGATAGATTGAGAAGAGAAATCAACAAACAACACACAAGAAATATCAAGGAATGAATGCCTGAGCTCGGACTTGCAGAGAGAGTTTGACAATGGATGTTTTAAAAATAAACAGGCAGCTACTGTTTTATTGCCTCGACAGAACTTGTCCCGCGTGATACAAGCTGTCCCGCGCAAGACAAACTCCCTGTAAAAGTACAAAATTGTCCTCGATATTAAGCGTCTGCGCAGCGTTAAAATTAAAAATGTTGACACATTTACACTTAGAAATGATACCCTAGCAAGGAAACATGAAAAAATCAGTACCGCAAGCCACGAAACGAGCCGAATGTGGCATGCACATACTCGCCCGATACGGCATCCAGTCACCTAAAATGATTGATCCAGAGATCAAGTCATCCAGCATAATTCGGAACCCAGATAGGCGAATTATCTATTAGTTGGTCAAAGACAGTAAACCACTCCATCAAAATCCCGGTCTCATGCCATATGCACCGTCATCTCATCAATAGCCCGATTCGGAGCCCAGACAGGTGAATCGTCAAAATTCAAAAGCCCGATTCAGAGCCAAGACAAGTGAATCGTCAAAATTTAAAAGCCCAATTTAGAGCCCCGACAGGTGAATCGTCATCAAAAAGTCCATTCAGCGCCCCGACAGGTGAATCGTCATCCCTAGCAAAAGCCCGATTCGGAGCCCTGACAGGCGAATCGTCACAAAACCAACAAGATGCAAAGGACCGGACAGGTAAGTCTTTGTTTTCTAACATATGTCCCCACAGGTTCGGAGCCCAGACAGGCAAATCTTCAGACAGACATGTATATTCAGAATTGGTTCTTGATTTGATTCCTCAGTATGAATTTGCCTTTTTCAAAATAAAATCTTCTTTATTTTCAAAATGATTTTCAAAATACCTAAAGCAGCCTTTTCGTGTTTTGGAGTCGAACTATGTTATGTCTGATTCTCCAATAGAGATACGTAGGAAGCCGTGCGGCTCGACCATCCCGATGTCCAGAATGATGTCTTTTCTATCGATGACATGACTTCTTCCATAAGACTTGTCGCCGAGGGGCTCTGTAGACACCCAATTCTGAACCCATCGGAGCAGAGTAATACCACTCTAAGTCTCGCCTTAAGTCAAGAGTAGAAATCCATCATTTCGTCATGTTTCGTTATGTTTTGACTAACGACCGTTAGTTTGGACTGAACTGCATACGAGATAACGAGGGAAGGACAGAATTGTCCAGAGCAGCCTTGTCCGGTGCGAGATATGGCTTGTCTCGCGCGATACCAAATTTCTACAAGATGTGCAGAAACCAGTTTCCTTGTCGATTTCAAACTCTCTTCTTGATAAATCTTATCAATCCGGTTCTCCAATGATATTTGAGTTCTGAAAGATTCCTAGGGTGGAATCCAAATCCACCTTTATCTCTCCAACCTCCTATAAATACTTGATGATATCTAGTATTTCAACCCCCGAATCCCTGATCAAAAAACACCATAGTGAACCACTTCTCAAAAAGGTAATCTTCCTTCCTTTCTAATTGATTATTAGAGTGGTATAGCATAGTGAACCTAGGATCGGCCTAGAGCCTCTCCAAATCATGGGGACGGTCTCGAAGCAATCGATCCTATATTCCGTTTAACCTCGTTAAATGGATATTTTTACTTGTTTATTTAAAAATGTCTTTTTCTTTGAAAACCCCCCTTTAGCAAGACGTCTCCGAATTGGGTGGAATGGGTGCTCCTTTACCTTTCCATTCCATAACTTAAGCCCCGAACTCAAAATCATTCAAAAATGATTTTTTCTATATTTCCAATCAATAATATAGGTGGCGACTCTAAAAACAAAAAAAAAACAAAAACAAAAAGTTTGGTAAACCTGAATTTTCCGTGCATCGCTACAGGAATAAAGCTCAACAGTTTTTTGAGTTATACAAATCCAAGGCCTTCAACCCGGAGAGGGAATTTAATTTTGAAGGCTTGAATATCAACAACTGGGTTAGCCTCTACAAATGGGAAAAGTTGGGGAGCAAGCCCACAAACTTTGGAGTGGGGCTTTTAGTTAAAGAATTTTATGCCAATGCTTTTGAAAACGGGAACATTGGGGGAGTCGTTTGTGTGGGGAGTGGTGGTAAACTACTCGAGGCAGGTGATTAATGAATGGCAGGTGATTAATGAATATTACGGGTTTGCCTTCGACATGGAGGAGGATGAGTGTGAATATACGAAGGAAATGGAGAGGTTTGGGAAGAATTATAGGGAGAATCTGGAGGAGCTAGCTCCGACTTTCAGGGACATTGACCCGAATTCTGTGAAGAAGGGGACCATTATGAAGGCCCTGGACATGTCCTCTTGGTTGAAGGTGCTTTATAGATTTATTTGTGAGAGGATCCTCCCCTCCTCGCATTTTAATGAGGTGAATTGGAGGCGTGCAATTCTGTTGCACATGGTTGTTCAAGAAAAACAGATTTGACTTCGGGAAAATAATCGCTAATGAGATATGGCACACAGCTAAGAGTATGGCGAACTCCAATTAGAATTTCCCGTTGTTGATCACAGCCCTGATAGTGAGAGCGGGAGTCAACTTGTCCCGAGTGAATAAGGACATTAAAACAGGTCCTAAGATCAACAAGTTCACCCTCACCACTAAATGTCAGAATGAAAAGAGAGGTGCGGGATCATCTAGGGGACGTCAGGTTGAAGATGATGATGATGATGAGGAGGAGCATGAGGATGAGAGATCTGTGAGTACCCCAATCCAAATCGCGACCCAATAAAAGTGTCTTTTACACAATAAAAGTGTGCATGGGAGCGTTTTAATAAATTTCCGGTTCATTCCGAGACTTCCGAAAACTTTTATAAGTTTTTCGCTAAGAAGGACCTAAAAAGAATTATGCAGTTTGGACCTGTCAGGAATTACTCGAGGAATGGTCCAGATTTCACCACCTGGCAGTGTTTCTAGAAGAAAGACAGTTATTTTTTATTGGTCGTGCGACACAATAAATTAAAATCCCAAGCTGATAAATAAAGGAATTCTTTTCATTTGTGGGGGGGGCCTTCATCACAGATTCTCTCTCTCAAAAAAAAACACACAGAGTCTCTCTCTATACGCAAAAGCAAGGTCCTCATCCATGGTTGCTCGCTCAATCATCCTCTCCGACCCAAGCAATCCCCTCGCCGGTGACCCAACAAACCCAATCAACTTTCCTCACCGTTCGCTACCTCTCCGTCTCTCTAACCGGCGACCCAATTCCCCCCAATCAAAGCACCGTTCTCCGTCTCCTTCACACCCAAAACAACCGGTAACTCAACCGCTCCCTCACAGTTCATCACCACCACCCAAACAGCGACCAGTAACCCAATCCCTTTCAATTGCCGTCCCCTGTTTCTCCAATACCAAAATAACCTTCAATACCACCACCGCCCTCCATCAACAACCACTTCCTCAATCGTCCTCTCCCTCTCTCTAAACCTTTCACCGGCGACGTCTCCCCTATTCAGACCATTAAGTTGCGAAGTTCGTTCAAGCCTTGAGCTGCCCAGCCGTTGAAGCTGAGCTCGATCTCTCTCTCTCTCGTTTTGGAGCCGATTTGAAGCTCTCTACACCTAACTAGGTGTAGAGATCGTGGACCCTACGAGGGTATGTTCCAATTCCATTTCTCTCTCTCTCCTCATTGATTCATGGGTGTTGCCATAGTTGGTATTGTTCTTCAAGTTCGTTCAGGCTAGAACCTGATTTAATTTGTTTCCCAGTATACTGTGATTGGGTTGTTGCCGCACTTGGTTTTGTTCATGCTAGAACTGATGAGATTGGTATTGGTATCATATCATTCTGTTTCCAAGTATTGCTTCGATCTGTATACATGAGCTCGTGTTTGATACTAGTTTGTCTAGTCCCATTTTTGTTCACAATATGTCGTGGTCTGTATTACTTGAGCTTTTGTGATATTGGTTTGATTCTTCAGAGGCTAGAACCTGATTATTAGATTGGTATTTGTACAATGTCATTTTGTTTCCAATATGCTATGATCCGTGCATGAGCATTTGGTTGATTTTAGTTTGTCTAAACACCAAATAGAGATTGAATCAATCATATTCATTCTCTCAAATGTGTTTATCCACATCTAGGTGGTGATATTGCCTCATTGCAATTATCATGTTCAATTTGCAATCTCGTTGTTGTCGTTAATTCCATCTTAGTTAACCTCGTTGTTGCTATTGGTTTGTTTCCATTAATTCCATCTTTGTTAACCTCGATGTTGATATTGGCTTGTTCCATTAATTAATCTCGTTGTTGTCGTTAATTTCATTCTGTTTACCTCGTTGTTGATATTGGCTTGATCCTGTAATCAAATCAGTTGTAAACCTCTGCATAGGGCATAGTATGTCCCGCGACACATCGGGCCAAGTGTGTCCTGTGTCACGCGACATACTAAGTCACACTACAGATGGTCTGTTTCAGTTGTAATCCGTTTGCCTCGTTGTAATCGGGACGTGGCCCCCCAAAATAAGTGGCTCACAAGTTGTATCCCTCGTTGTTTATCAATAAAGCATTAAAATGCATTTTTATACATATCTTGTCATACACACTTCGCACACACATATGAATGTTTTGGATGTTGAACAATAGAAAGACTCGTCTACTGACGAGGCGTGTTGGGTGAACTCTCGGTTCTTCCCAACACGTAACGTGACCCCCGAACCAATTTTTCTCTTTCAAAAAGGTTTTCAATGTTTCCTTAAAAATGGCGTGGAGACTCCTTCATTTTTTTCGGCGAGCGCACATTCAGTGGCGACTCTGCTGGGGACTTGAAACTTGTTTTTCAAAAGTGGGTCAAACTTTTGTGCTTGTTCAACGTCCATTCCATTCATTCGTATGTGCCTTGTTGTGTGACATTTTATGTGCTTAAATGCATTTTATATGCTTTATTGTCTTTGTCCTCCTTGTATGCTTCTGTTGTTCTCTATGAGGGCTTGGTTTGGGTGACTTGCTTGGAGGCTGGGGCTGGTGCTTGTTGCGTGAGATTCTGGAAATCTGGTTGATGTTGTCACGAGACAGAACATGCCCTCTCAGTTCTGTGTCACGCGACAATATTAGCCACTCTGTAGGTTTTGGTTTCCAGCCCAGGTTGTGATTGTGGGGCAGTCCCCCATGATCAAATTGTGATCATTTTGATTATTATGCTCTGTGGGGTTTAGTGTGTGTGCGTTGTTTTTTATTTACCACCCCCTTTTCAAATAAAAAAAGAAAATAAAAAAAATCATTTTTTCGCAAAATAAAGGAATCTAGCCATCCGCACACTACATCACGTAGATCTAGAACCCTCGGGTGCGATTGACGGCATCGCGGACGGCCATGAAATTCGCCTATGCTTGAGCGCCTAATTTCAAACCCATCCCCCTAGTGTGTTATAGGTGGCGCCACACTTTTAAACCTCACCCAAAATGGTTGGTTTGGACACGACATTTTCAAAAATACTAAAATGAATTGTTTCAAAATTTATAATAAGCTTTTGTACCTACCCCAAAAACCTAGCACGTGTGGGCATGTTGCCAATGCAACATGGTTTCACGAAAGGACATGTCGTTCCCACGGCATGTTCTAACGAGAGATCATGTCGCTTTGTCAACGTGCACCGACGAGAGGTCATGCCGGATTTTTCCTTGAATTTCTTCAGGAATACCCGTTATGCTGCCCAAATTTCTCCGGAAATTGGGGCTGCTCGTCCGTCCCATAAATGCTTTGGTTTTGTTTAGGTACTATTGCCTATTATTAATTTTGAACCAATACATTTGGTGTATTTTTGGATGATGTGTCCATAGGTTCCCCCGCGGTCTAGATTGCGTGAAATAAAGGATTAGCCTTTCCCAACTGTTCATAGGACTTAAAAGACACCGATTTTTACTTGAACATTAATAAGTGTTGCATGAGTCCATCTCCTTCCATATTCTTCCCTCTTCCATGCCATCTCAAGGCCCTTTCCTCTACCACCTTACCGACCACTATCACCTATGCAGTCATGGCGATTTGGGTGCGTACTCCGGTCTTCGGTGCTCATTTGGTCCATATCCCCTAGGCGGAAGCAGCTCTAGTGTCCAAGCGGTTGTTTATTTGATTCAGAACCCTGGATGCCTTGTGCAGAGAATGTGTTGGATAACCAGTCCGGAGGTTCAGCTGCTACGGGTCAGCCGCGTTCGAATGATTTGTCTATTGAAGAGTTGCGGGTTACCCTTGAAGCCGCTCTTGCTCCTGAGCGTGAGGCCCAGATGCTTGTTCAAATGGCCAACACTGTCAACAATCCCATGGGCTCTCCCATACAAGGTTGAAGAAGTCGATCAGTCTTTGTAGGATCTAGAATGTCACTTTCGAACATGAGTCTGTTGAGTCCAAGTTGGACTAGTTTTTGCTTTGCAATAATAAAAATCTTCAGTTCTTTTCTTGCTAGACTCGAGGCATCACTTGCACACCACATTACACTTGATTGAAATGGTTTTATCCTAGATGATCACTTGTGCTGCTCAACCAATAATTCTTTGAAATGACTAATATTTAAATTAATCGGAGTGAGAAAATCGACTGATGTCATTCTCAAATTGGGGCTTGCCAACTCCCCATCTTGCATCTCATATGCTCACACCTCTTTCATCATCCTCGTCGTTTCGTCGCTCAATGAATTTGCATGAATCTTCCTCGATTAAGATTAAGCAAGCAACGAAGACTTAATCTCGGTTGGGTCATCCGGTAGGGATTGCTGTTGAAGCCTTTCACCCTAGGGAAGCCATTACCTCGCCCTCACTAAACAATATCCCTTCTTTTCAAGATCGGCATATTTTGAAACACTGTTTAGCCATCACCTTTGCTCCTTGCCGAGAAGAGTCCAAGCAATGCCAAGAAGTTAGCTTCGAGAGTCGGCGGTGCGTAAAATACTCAAGCCATGAAGGAAGGATAAAGATAATCCTCAACTCCTCAAGAGGCCTCCCAAGTTATCAAAAGAAGGATGTTAAATCCTCACAATCCAGCAAGAATCCTCAGGAGGCTTTCCAAAAGAAGGATGTTAAATCCTCACAATTCAGCAAAAGTCTTTGACTTCTCAAGAGGCCCTCCAATGTTCAAAAGGAGCCCAAATTCACGAAAATTCGCAAAAGTTCTCGATAGCTTGGATCTTCTCTCATCAGTAATCCACCAACCAATCCCAAACCATCCTCTCGCTTTTAGAGGATATTCCCATTACCATTACCTTTGCCTTTGGCCAAAGTCAAAATTTGACCTCTCGTTCTTAGAGGCAATCAATCTTACTCGCCGTAGATTTTCCAAACACATCCCTGCAAGCCAACCTCTCATCTTTAGAGGTTCAGTCAGTAAAAGGCCCTGCCGACCTCTCATCTTAAGAGGTCACAATTTTTCCAAATTACCTGATGGCCGATCGAAGCCCGGAAGCCCAGCTACAGTTCCTACCGGATAGTAATTTCATTCTAATATATTTGAGATCTAAATCAAATTAATGCTTCGTTGCTTGCTTAAATCGGAATCTAATCCATCTCGGTTCAAAATCATCAATCTAAGATTGTGCAAATTCAATCCATTCATTTGGCACTTTATGTGAGCATATGTCATTTCTCTTCCGCAAACACTTGCCGTGGATGTCCCACTGGGGCTTCGCAGCCGTGTCCCTCATTGGCACTCCAAGAAGACATGTTCCTCAATGCTTTGATTTTCAAAATCCTTAAAGGTCTTTGAAATCTCGAAATTTCACGTTCATTCTCTTCATTCGGGATAAGCCCGAACTACGGCGACCTGAGCTTCTCCTAAGGAGGGGAACGTAGGCAACCATAACTGGTCCGGTCGAAATCATAAACAAATCTCAGAAAATCCGGTCTCATTAAGGACCGTTCCTATACACTTTCCACCCTTCCGAGCTTGATTCTCGATATCAGTTGGTTTTCTCCTCGTGATCTATCAAAATATTTGTTCATATCAAGCCTAGTGGTTGAATAACCCGAGCATCAATAAAGGGTTTTAAGCAGCCTTGTGATCATCACGAATAAGACAGGTTTTCAAGTGTCTCGACATGTCTTCTCTTTCTACATTCTAGGAATAAAGAGCCAAACACTGTCTTTCTGTCAGCAGGGGCTTTCATACACTTTTCCACACCTTGTCGTGCTTATACTCTCTCAAAAGAGTCGAACCTAAAGCGAGTGTGTCATACACGAAATCGGGATTCATTTCTCACTTCTCGAAAGATGTGCCCCTGCACGTATATATTTCCGAGTCTATGACTGATTGACTAAGGTCTGAAAAGATGGGGTGCCTCCTTGGCCGTATGATGATTCCGCCTGTAATGGGACTGCATTTGATCTCTTCAAGCTGGGGCTTTGCTATGCTGTCCTCTCAAGCTCTCTTTACCAGATTCCCTCCGGGTTTTCTTTGAATTATCAACTGGGGCTTTGCCTAGTCATCTCTTCAAAGCTAGGGATTTCTCTACATTTTCTCTGCTGCTTGCTGCCTCAGGCGCGCGACACACTTTGTTCTTATCAGCAACGAATCAACCTGCTTCCATCTGTACTCTCAGAGCACACCCCGACTTGCCTAGCTGCGCCATACCGTCCATCCTTCATGGGAGAGGGTTCAACCCATACATCATCATATACACAGTCATTCCATGATAAATCCATCATAGCATAATGGCTACATACATATCCGCTTGTCAAGCCTTGCAAAAATCCTCCTCCATTTTCATCCCCAGCCGAGATGGACTCGTGAAATGAATTTAATAATGCATAAGCAAAAATTCAATAATTGAATAAAATGCAAAGTGCCTAGTAGTGTTGTGTTTTCCCCCCACAGGGTACAATAATCAAGTGATCATAATCTGATCATGGGGATTGCTCCTCAAGTCACAACCTGGACAAAGATTTCAAATCCTGCAGATGGCATATTCTGCCTTTATCATCTTCATAGGTCTCGTCATCTTCTGATTCATCAGCACCGTCTAAAAGAGCCCTAGTTGCCTCAGTCTCCAAGAAATGCTCGTCAAGCTCATCAGCCTCGTTGTCAAATCATAATCAAAGGCCCGTCTTGCAATGGCAAATGTTCATCAAAGGTCCATCTTGCAACGACAAATCCTCAGCAAGGTCCGTCTTGCAATGGAAAACCATAATCAAAGGCCCCTCTTGCAATGGCAAATGTTCATCAATGGTCCATCTTGCAACGACAAATCCTCAGCAAGGTCCGTATTGCAATGGAAAATCAGCAATATCCGTCTTGCAAATGGGAAATCATAATCAAAGTCCGTCTTGCAATGGAAAATCAGCAATATCTGTCTTGCAATGGAAAATCATAATCAAAGTCCGTCTTGCAATGGTAAATTGTCAACAATGTCAGTCTCACAACCTCAAATCATCAGCAGAGTCCGGCTTGCAACGGTAAACAAAAGATCAAGGGTCCGTCTTGCAACGGTAAATTGTCAACAACAAAGTTCGTGTTCTACCCGGCAAGTGCTTCCAAAGCCAGCCAATCACTTTAAGTGATCTTTGTGTGCACGACCCTTGCAGGAAAGCACAGCACAGGTATGAAAGTATATCTCACTTCAGCTGCAAATCATCTTGTCTTATGTTTGCTTTCTCGTAAAAGTCATTTCAAGTCTTGGAGTTCATCTCGCGCTACTTTTGAGTTAATCTCGATCCTCTTTAGGCTTGTTCCTATGTTTCTTAAGGCTTGTTCCTATGTCTCTTTAGGCTTGTTCCTATACCTCTTTAGGCTTGTTCCTATACCTGTTAGGCTTGTTCCTATACCTCTTAAGGCTTGTTCCTATGTCTCTTTAGGCTTGCTCCTATATCCCTTTTAGGCTTGTTCCTATACCTTTTAGGCTTGTTCCCATACCTTTTAGGCTTGTCCCTATACCTTTAAGACTTGTTCCTATGTCTCTTAAGGCTTGTCCCTATGTCTCTTTAGGCTTGTTCCTATACCTTTTAGGCTTGTTCCTATACCTCGTTAGGCTTGTTCCTATACCTTTTTAGGCTTGTTCCTATACCTTTTTAGCTTGTTCCTATACCCTTTTTAGGCTTGTTCCTATATCTCTTTTAGGCTTGTTCCTATACCTTTTAGGCTTGTTCCCATACCTTTTAGGCTTGTCCCTATACCTTTAAGACTTGTTCCTATGTCTCTTAAGGCTTGTCCCTATGTCTCTTTAGGCTTGTTCATATACCTCTTTTGGCTTGTTCCTATACCTCTTTAGGCTTGTTCCTATACCCTTTTAGACTTATTCCTATACACCTCTTTAGGCTCGTTCCTATATTTTCGAACTACGATTTGGCTTGATTCCCTTTTAGGGATACATAGGAATCCTTTCTCCAAAGGTCCAGCCATTCGATCTCATCAATCATTTTTCCTTCATTGGCCATATCATTAGCCGCTCGTCCGGATTGAGATCCTTATTATCGACAACCTCACTTCTTTCATAAGTGACGTTGCCGAGGGGCTCTGTGAGTACCCCAATCCAAATCGTGACCCAATAAAAGTGCCTTTTACTCAATAAAAGTGTGCTTGGGAGCGTTTTGGTAAATTTCCGGTTCATTTCGAGACTTCCGAAAACTTTTATAAGTTTTTCGCTAAGGAAGGACCTAAAAAGAATTATGCAGTTTGGACCTGTCAGGAACTACTCGAGGAATGATCCAGATTTCGCCACCTGGCAGTGTTTCTAGAAGAAAGGCAGTTATTTTTTATTGGTCGTGCGACACAATAAATTAAAATCCCATGCTGATAAATAAAGGAATTCTTTTCATTTGTGGGGGGGGGGCCTTCATCACAGATTCTCTCTCTCAAAAAAAACACACAGAGTCTCTCTCTATAAGCAAAAGCAAGGTCCTCACCCACGGTTGCTCGCTCAATCATCCTCTCCGACCCAAGCAATCCCCTCGCTGGCGACCCAACAAACCCAATCAACTTTCCTCACCGTTCGCTACCTCTCCGTCTCTCTAACCGGAGACCCATTCCCCCCAATCAAAGCACCATTATCCGTCTCCTTCACACCCAAAACAACCGGCAACTCAACCGCTCCCTCACAGTTCATCACCACCACCCAAACAGCGACCAGTAACCCAATCCCTTTCAATTGCCGTCCCCTGTTTCTCCAACACCAAAATAACCTTCAATACCACCACCGCCCTCCATCAACAACCGCTTCCTCAATCGTCCTCTCCCTCTCTCTAAACCATTCACCGGTGATGTCTCCCCTGTTCATACCGTTAAGTTGCGAAGTTCGTTCAAGCCTTGAAGCTGCCCAGCCATTGAAGCTGAGCTCGATATATCTCTCTCGTTCCGGAGCCGATTTGAAGCTCTCTACACCTAACTGGGTGTAGAGATCGTGGACCCTACGAGGGTACGTTCCAATTCCATTTCTCTCTCTCTCCTCGTTGATTCATGGGTGTTGCCATAGTTGGTATTGTTCTTCAAGTTCGTTCAGGCTAGAACCTGATTTAATTTGTTTCCCAGTATACTGTGATTGGGTTGTTGCCACACTTGGTTTTGTTCATGCTAGAACTGATGAGATTGGTATTGGTATCATATCATTCTGTTTCCAAGTATTTCTTTGATCTGTATACATGAGCTCTTGTTTGATACTAGTTTGTCTAGTCCCATTTTTGTTCACAATATGTCGTGGTCTGTATTACTTGAGCTTTTGTGATATTGGTTTGATTCTTCAGAGGCTAGAACCTGATTATTAGATTGGTATTGGTACAATGTCATTTTGTTTCCAATATGCTATGATCTGTGCTTGAGCATTTGGTTGATTTTAGTTTGTCTAAACACCAAATAGAGATTGAATCAATCATATTCATTCTCTCAAATGTGTTTATCCACATCTAGGTGGTGATATTGCCTCGTTGCAATTATAATGTTCAATCTGCAATCTCGTTGTTGTCGTTAATTCCATCTTAGTTAACATCGTTGTTGCTATTGGTTTGTTTCCATTAATTCCATCTTTGTTAACCTCGATGTTGATATTGGCTTGTTCCATTAATTAATCTCGTTGTTGTCGTTAATTTCATTCTGTTTACCTCGTTGTTGATATTGGCTTGATTCTGTAATCAAATCAGTTGTAAACCTCTGCATAGGGAATAGTATGTCCCGCGACACATCAGGCCAAGTGTGTCATGTGTCACGCGACATAGTAAGTCACACTGCAGATGGTCTATTTCAGTTGTAATCTGTTTGCCTCGTTGTAATCGGGATGTGGCCCCCCAAAATAAGTGGCTCACAAGTTGTATCCCTCGTTGTTTATCAATAAAGCATTAAAATGCATTTTTATACATATCTTGTCATACACACTTCGCACACACATATGAATGTTTTGGATGTTGAACAATAGAAAGACTCGTCTACTGACGAGGCGTGTTGGGTGAACTCTCGGTTCTTCCCAACACGTAACCTGACCCCCGAACCCATTTTTCTCTTTCAAAAAGGTTTTCAATGTTTCCTTAAAAATGGCATGGCGACTCCTTTATTTTTTTATTCGGCGAGCGTTCATTCAAGATCTGAGGAGAGATTTTGGACATCTATCCACCCGCATGGATGCCTTTGAGAGGAGGTATGATGCGGAGATTGAGGCGGCCCAAGCTTGGAGGGCACAGCAGACTTTACAGTCAGAGGAGCAGACTCGGTTTCTCCAGACTCTGCTCAGACGGATGCCACCAGCACCGGGAAGTGGCTCGAGCCAAGGTGGCCAGGATTGAATAGTTCCATAGTTTTTTTCACGTTTTATAACCCTAGTATAAATACAAAACATTAGTTAGTAGTTAAGGGTTATGTATTGTGAAAACCAATCCGTGAATCTCGTTATTAAATTTTGAATTCAATCCTTACTTAAATTTGTGATCTTTAATCATTAGATTAATTTCTTTGCAATTTCAATTTAGTCTAATCAATAAAAAACAAAAACCCACATGGTTACTTTACGCTAATTAGATTCACTTGTATTCAATTTAGTCTAATCAATTAAAAATAATTTCTTAAAGAGGATGAAATGGATGTTTAGGTGATTTTAAAGAGAAATTTGTGACCCACTTGAAATTACTAACTTGTTCATATATTTACGGTCAAATCCGGCACTACCAATGTCGGTCTTATCTTAACTGTCAAATCTGGCACTGCCAATGCCGGATTTATCTTAACTGATAAATCCGGCACTGCCAATGCCGAATTTATCTTAACTGACAAATCTGACTCTGCCAATGCCGATCTTATCAAATCTGAGTTTCAAGATTACTTCCCTTTAAAAGGACCAATTTAATTATAACCTGATTCAAACAAAACCCAAAAAATGGATCCATCTCTCCCCACCATTCCAAGCGCCGTCCTCATTCCTCCGGCCAAACATCTGCGCCCTTCAACCCTCTCACCTCTCTCAAATCAATCTCTCTCAATCCTCTTCATCGCCTCTGATTCCTGGTCCCGCTGGTGTTGTGTAGGCCGCTATGCGCCAGAAAACCCTCGACCGTCAAAGTGTTTCCTCTCAGGAACCTCTGATTACGACACAAGAGTATGTACGGAGAGCGATTGAAGATCCAAGGGAGGATAAAGATTTCCAACGCAGTCCTTGGCTCTCCGCAATTGAACTACTCAGTGCTGATGGTATGATTCCTGCTACCCCTTTGATTACTATCAAGGGTGGATGTGTCAATTTTGATAGGATTAATGTTGTTGTTGTTGTCAAGACCTGTACACCAAATGAATTTGGTGATCTTATGGTGACTTTGATGGTTAGCATATGAGTTTTCTATGCTTTCTAGCAAGATTAAAATGTGTCTTAAGTTACTAATTAAGGTAAAATTGTTAGGATCCTACGGGTACAATAGGTGGTTCAATGCATCGGAAAGTGCTTTCTGAGAGTGAGTTTGCAAATGACATATATGTTAGTTCTATTATGATACTTCATCAGGTATGATGTATTAAATCATATCAGTTAGTACACTTAAGGATTTTGTACCAAAAATGCAACACCTGGAATCGTTATTAATATTGCCATCTAATCATGTTGTTTTATAATTTTTAGGTTGTTGTTTTCGCCCCCTCACGATCAGCACATTATCTTAACATCACACTCAGCAATGTCTTCAAGGTACACATTTTCTAGCATGATGAATTGTTGAAAATCATATAGTAATGCATCCATAGAGTGAAATACTCTGAGTGAGTGATTGTTCAATAAGTTACGTTAGTTCATTTGCTTTGCAGGTATTCCATTAGGATTTTATCCCATCTGATTTTCCATGAAGTGGTTTTCCATGTGACCGGGAAGTGGTCACTAAATATTTGGTTTGATTAATGTAAGAGTTGTTGGACTTGTGTTTTCTATCCTATTTGATCGGGATGTGATCACTAATTTCAACTATTTATTTTAATGTTATTTCAGCTTTTTAAAAATTATTTGCTACAAAAGCTCAATTACTTCCCCCATAAATCATTAGTTTAATAGCAGCTCGTCACCATATTTATGAGCATAACCCCAAACAAAGAAAAGTGCTTTTTATTTATACTTAGGGTTTTCAGCGTGAAAAATAATGCCTGGAACACGCCAATCCACCCTAGAATTCGGCCGCAATTCGCCATGGCCGCAAATGGCGCGATCGCCCAAGACATGGTCGCGCGGTCGCTCAAAGTTTCTGAAATTTTGGCGCGGTCGGCCCCTTCAGAGCGCGGTCGCTCGCCCTTGCCTGCCTATTTCCTAGGCCATGGCCCTGCTTCCTCTGCCACGCCTGCTTTTCTCGGACAGCTCTCAGCCTTGGCCGGCCACAGCTATTTCATGCCCAGCAAATGCCTGCCAGCCCTAACTTTTCAGCTGCAGGCCTCGTTTTTCCACAAAAATAAATATCATACCAAAATAACATGAAATTATGCACTTATCATTATTTTTCTTAACACAAAAATAAAAAACTGTTTGTAAACAAAAACTAATATTTCACATTACTAAATGACACACTTCACCAAGAGTTGAATTTATTACAAGTTCAAATAAAACAACAATACTTAATAGTTCAAAGTACTTAATTTAAGAACTAAAAATGCAAATAACAATTAAATCTTACTTTGTAAGAGTTGGACATCTCCTTCGCGTGTGACCTTCTACCTTGCAAATCCCACAATGATTCTTTTTTTTTTTTTTTTTTTTTTTTTTTGCAACTTGCCAATCCATAGAGTTTCTCAATCGCCTTGACTTGGGTCTCCCTTGCTTCTTGTCACGTCGATGGTCCAGGTTAGGGTAATAACGAGGGACAATATGATCTATATTCCAATAGGTCTCGTCGTGGATTGGATGTAAAGAACAACTCCACGTCTTGTAATACGAGTCAAGGTTGTAAAAAGGATGAATATATTTCATACCATCGGAATTTTGCATTTTGAAACACGTAAGAACATGCGAACAAGGGTAATGATATTGCGTCCATTTGCCACAAGTGCATGTTCAATCACCCAATTTCACAACATGAATGTTTCCACCTTTGTCACCACGTACTCTGGTCATCACACTATAAACACCCACAGACGTAGTATTAAACCTTGTAACTTGATGATACCCAACCTTATTCAAGTTGTATCGGTATCTTCTATCAATCCTCTCACTGAATTGTAGCATGGCATTTGCTTGTAGGATGCCATTAGGATATCCCCCTAAAGCCCTAATTGCTTTAGTGAGTCTATCTGGAAAGTATGCCACACACCTATAGAATGGGTCTCAACAACTTCTGAAATAGGCATCCCCCGGGCTCCTTTCATAACACCATGAAAAACTTCAGACAAATTAGTAGTCATAATGCCATACCTATATCCACCATCATGAGCCATTGTCCACTTTCTAGCATCCAAGTACTCCCACCATTTAGATGCCTCATGGTTGATTATATGAATCTGCCTCAGATAACATTTAAGCTTTTTGTCATGGGTGGTGTAAGTACGCCAATCCAATTTGCGACCCTTTTAGATGCACTTTAATCCAATAAAATTGCATTTAGGGGCATTTTGGTAAATTCCCGGTCCGCTCCGAGACTTTCGGGAGCTTTTTATAAGTTTCTCGCTAAGAAAGGACCTACAAGGAATTAATTGCTTTGGACCTTTAAGGAATTATCTCAGAATGTTCTAGAAGCAGTTTTGGCGCCAGAAACGGTTACGGTCACGATGTGTCACGCGACAACATATGTTGTCACGTGACAACTTGTGTCGTCACGCGACAACTTGAACCACGGAAAGTGGTTACATAACGTCGTGCGACGGCTTGTGACCATCATCAGCAGCTATAAATAAGACCCTCTGCCTCTCATTTCGGGACCCCTTTTCGACACCCCAAAGTCACTCTGCCAAATTCGCACCAGAAACCAATCTCTCTCCTCCTTACACCTAAACCTACCCCAATTCCCTTCCAATTCAACCTCCCTACTACACAAACTACCCAATTGCCTTCATACAACCCTTACCAACTGAGGATCTGAAGCCAAGCACCCTATCTGTGCTCAACTCCACGTTCAGAAGCTAAATCGAAGGCCAATACACCTAACTTGGTGTATTTGTGGTGGACTACAAGGGTAACGACTTCTCTACCTCTCTCTCTCTCTCTCTTGTTCACTTGCTTAATTGCGATTACCCCCTCCACCTGGTAATTGAGCTCCATCCGCTTCAATTATCAGGTGGGAACTGCCATCTCTCTGTTTAAATTCGATGTGCTTGGCTTAATTGAATATTCATGATGTGATTTGAATTGTATTGTTGCTTGGTGGTCAAGGGAGTGTGGATCTCCCATATCCACACTCCTTTGGGTTGATCTGTCTTTGATTCTTGTTATTCTGAGATGATTTGATGTAATTACTTGATCTGGATTGAGCTCTGTTGTTTCTGTGCTTCAAATTGTAAGGTTTCTGTAGACGGTAACATTGTGTCACGCGACAACATATGTTGTCCCGTGACACTTTGTGTCATTCTGCAGAAATCACTTTCCAATTGTAATCTGTTCGAATTGTAAGATTTCTGCCGATGGTCACATGTTGTCACGTGACAACATATGTTGTCACGTGACACTCTGTGTCATTTCTGCAGAAATCATTTTCCAATTGTAATTTGTTCCTCCTCTCTGTAATATGGGATTTGGCCTCCCTTGTTAATTGGTTCACAAGATGTAATCCCTCCTCTCTGCATTCATTTACATATCTTGTCACACACACTTCACACACACATTTGAATGGTTTGAATGTTGAAGAATTGAAAGACTCGTCTACGGACGAGGCGTGTTGGGTGAACTCTCGGTTCTTCCCAACACGTAACATGACCCCCGAACCCATTTTCTCTTTCAAAAAGGTTTTCAATGTTTCCTCTTAAAAACGGCGTGGCGACTCCTTATTTTTATTTTTCGGCGAGCGCACATTCAGTTGCGACTCTGCTGGGGACTTGAAACTTGTTTTTCAAAAGTGGGTCAAACTTTCGTGATTGTTCAACATTCCCTTTATTCATTTGTGTGTGCATTTTTTGGTGACATTATATGTATATAAATGCATTTTACGTGCTTTGCTTTATTCCTTTCCCCCCTTTGTGTCCCATCTTTGTTGTCTATGTTGCTGGGGCTGGTTTGCTAGACTATTGCATTGTGCTTGGAGGCTGGGGCTGATTTGGTCTTTGTTCAGATTCTGGTTAAGGGGATTCCTTCTGTCACGCGACAAAGAGTACCTTGGTTGTCCTGTGTCACGCGATAGAAGGTGGTCATTCTGCAGGACTTGATTTCTCTGATACAGGTTGTGATTGTGGGGCAATCCCCCATGATCAATTATGGATCCTTGATTATTGTACTTTGTGGGGGCGTGTGTGTGTTGTTTTTCTTTATCACCCTTTTTCAAATAAAAAAATAATAATAATAAAAAAATCATTTTCATAAATAAAAGAACATAGCCATCCCGCACACTACATCACGTAGATCTAGAACCCTCGGGTGCGATTGACGACATCGCGGACGGCCATAAAATTCGCCTACGCTTGAGCGCCTAATGTCAAACCCATACCCCTAGTGCGTTATAGGTGGCGCCACACATTTAAACCTCACCCAAACGGTTGGTTTTGACGCGACATTTTCAAATTCACTAAAATGAATTTTTTCAAAATTTCTAATGGACTTTCGTACCTACCCCAAAACCTAGCACGTGTGGGCATGTTGCCATCGCAACATGGTTTCACGAGAGGACATGTCGTTCCCACGGCATGTTCTAACGAGAGATCATGTCGCTTTGTCAACGTGCACCGACGAGAGGTCATGCCGGATTTTTTCCTTGAAATTCTTCAGGAATAGCCGTTATGCTGCCCAAATTTTTCCAGAAATTGGGGCTGCTCGTTCGTCCCATAAATGCTTTGGTTTTGATTAGGTATCATTGCCTATTATTAATTTTGACTTAATGCGTTTGGTGTATTTGTGGATGATGTGTCCCTAGGGTTCCCCCGAGGTCTAGATTGTGTGAATAAAGGACTAGCCTTTCCCAACCGTCTCTAGGACTTAAAACACCGATTTCTACTTAAACAATAATAAATGTTGGACGAGTCCGTCTCCTTCCGTATTCTTCCCTCTCCCGTACCTCCTCAAGATTCTCTACCCTCCATCTATACACGCTCTTACCTCTTCACCTCTGTAAGACTACGGCAAGTTGAGTGTGCGCTCTCGTTCCCGGCGCTCATTGGTCCATATTCCCGAGGCAGAAGCAGTTCAAGTGCCCGAGCAGACGTTCATCTGATTTAGAATCCAAAATGCTCGGTGCAGAGAAGACAATGGCCCACAAATCTGGAAGCTCATATCCCATGGGTCAGCAGCAGAGTGTAAAAGGTGTGTCCATTGAAGAGCAGAGAGCTACACTTGAAGATATTCTTCCTCGCAAGTGGGAGGTCCGGTTGCTTGCTCAAATTACTAAAGCTAAGGAGGACGACTTGTGAAGGACAGAAATATTGAGAAGGGTCCTCACCGCACCGATGGCAACGATACCCTTCCTCCCGTCCGATGTTGATGCAGTCGATCAGTCCTCGTAGGGTCTAGAATGTCCACTGTCGGACATGAGTCTGTCGAGTCCAAGTTGGACCAATTTTTTGCTTTGCAGTGATAAAATCTTTGTTTCTCTTCTTGCTAGACTCGAGACATTACTAGAACACCTGCGTTACACTCGATTGAAATAGTCTTATTCCAAATGATCACTTGTGCTGCTCACCGACTAGCGCTTTGAAATGGCTAATGTTTAATTTTATCGGAGCGAGAAAATCGACTGATATCCTTCCCAAAGTGGGGCTTACCAATTTCCCACCTCGATTCCCATATGCTCACATACTTTCCTTCGTCTTCGCTATCTCGTTGCTCGATAAATTTGCATGGATCTTCCGCGAAGTAAGCTTAAGAAGCAATGAAGACTCAATCTCGTTCGGATCATCCGGTAGGGGCTGCGATTGAAACCTCTCACCCTTAGGAAAACCATTACCTCACCCTCACTAAATAATACCCCTTCAGTTCAAGATCGGCATGTTTTGAAACCCATTTAGCCATCGCCAGAAGAAGAGGGACTATCCTTGAGGCTCCCGTGATGCAAAAGAAGATTGACCGTCTCCAAGCGCAAGAATGACGGAAGGCAATGATCCATCCTGGGGACTAACTGAAATTCTCTCTCAAGAAAAAAAAAAGAAAAAAAAAGAGAGAGACAAAAAATTCAAAAAAAAAAACATAACAAAAAATAAAAGAAGGAAAGAAAGAGAGCCTAGTCCCCAGCGATTCTCTCAGAAGTGAAAGTCAAAAGATCCGGTCATTACTCAAAGGGAGTCTCATAGCGAATAAAGAGACAGCATGGATGTCCCCTCACCTACCTCAACCAATTCCGGCCGTCCTCTCGATTTTAGAGGACAATCCCATTACCATTACCCTTACCTTTGCCTTTAGCCAAAGCCAAGATTGACCTCTCATTCTTAGAGGCATTGAAGATGCAATCATGGATTCCCTCACCTTAGAAATCCCAAACACCTACCCAAGAGCCAACCTCTCATCTTTAGAGGTTCAGTCAGCAAAAAAGCCTAGCCAACCTCTCGTTTTAAGAGGTCATGATATCCCGAATTTACCCGAAGAACGATCGAAATCCCGAAGCCTAGTCGCAGTTTCACCGGATAGCAGTTTCATTCCAGAACAGATTATTGCTTAAAGAGGAGCCAAGTCCATCCCGGGTCAAATGACCGTCAAGTGAAGATTGTGCAAATTCTATCCGTTCATTCGACGTTGCATGTGAGCATATCTCATTTCTCCTCCGTAAACACTTGCCGTGAGCGTCCCACTGGGGCTTCACATCTGTGTCTCCCATCGACACTCCAAGAGGACATGTTCTTTCAATTCTCAAAATCCTAAAAGGTCCTCATATCCTCGAATTCCAACGTTCATTCTTTTCATTCGGGATAAGCCCGAACTACGGCGACCTGAGCTCCTCCTATGGAGGGGAACGTAGGCAACCATAATTGGTCCGGTCGAAATCGCAAACAGATCTCAGAAAATCCAGTCTCCTCAAGGACCATGCCCATACACTGTTCATCTTTCCGAGTTTGATTCTCGATATCAGTGGGCTTTCTCCTCAGGATTGATTGAAATATTTGTTCATATCAGCGTTGGCGGTTGACTAACTCGAACATCAATAAAGGGTTTTAAGCAGCTTTGTGATCATCACGAATAAGACAGGTTTTCAAGTGTCTCGACAAGTCTTCTCTTTCTACATCATAGGAAGATAGAGCTAAACACTGTTTCGGTCAGCAGGGGCTTCCATACACTATTCCACACCTTGCGATGCTTATACTCTCCCAAAAGAGTCAAACCTAAAGCAAGAGTGTCATACAGAACTCGGGATTCATTCCCACCCTCGAAAAATACGCCCCTGCACGTAAACACTTCCGAGTCTTGTCCAGCGACTGATTGACTGCGGTGTGAAATGATGAGTTGCCTCCTCGGCCACAAGATGACTGTCTGCGATGAAGCTGCATGGAATTGCCTCAAGCTGGGGCTTTGGTTAAGGTATCCCTCCGGCTCTCCTTACCAGATTCCCCTCGGGTTTTCTTTATAATGTCAACTGGGGCTTCGCCAAGCCGAGATTGCTCTCTGCCCCCTCTGCTTCTTACTGTCTCAGACGCGGGATACACTCTGTCCTCACCAGCAACGGACCTGCTGCAATCTGTACTCCCGGGAGCGTCCCCGACTTGCCTAAGCTGCACCGTACTATCCATACACCATCACTCATGGGAGAGGGTCCACCCCATCATAAACACTTTCATCCTATACACAACCCCTCATAGCATAATGGCTACCTACGCATCTGCTCATCAAGCAGTAAAAAAAAAAAAAAAACCTCCCTACTTCCTATTCTCCCCAGCTGAGATGGACTTGTGCAACAAAAGATTAATAATGCATAAGCAAGAGGTTAAATAAAATGCAAAGTGTCTAGAGTGTTGTGTCTCCCCCCGCAGAGTACAATAATCAGGTGATCGTAATGTGATCGTGAGGACTGCCCCTCGAATCGCAATCTTGGGCAAGGATTCCAAATCCCTGCAGTGGCGCACTCCCGCCTCTTTTATCTTCGTAAGGCCCGAACTACGATTTGGCTTGATTCCCTTTTTAAGGGATACGTAGGAATCCTTTCTCCAAAGGTCCATCCATCTGATCTCACCAGCATCATATGAAAGAGTCCCAGTTACCTCAGCCCCCAGGCAATGCTTGTCTAAGAAAGAACAGCCTCCCAAGCATAGCACACTAAGAAAGAACAGCCTCCCGAGCAGAGCACACCAAGAAGAACAACCTCCCAAGCAGAGCCCAACAAAATCCACAGCCCCAAAACAAGAGGAAAGAAGCCGACTCCCCAGGAATGCAGAGTCCCCGGCTTACCAAACCAAAAGAAAGAAGCCGACTCCCCAGGAATGCAGAGTCCCCGGCTTACCGACGAAAGGAAAAGAGAAAAGACCGTCCAACATTAAGCAAAACCAGTGAACTACCAACAAAAGGAAAGCAGTAGCGTGAATCCCTCGGCAGCTACACTTATCCCCAGCAAAATCAATGGTAGCATGAAACCCTCGACAGCTATCTCCCAACAGCAACGGTAGTCTAAGACTCTCCAACAGCTACAGGTAAGCACAACACAGGTATGAAAGCATATCATAGTGGATTACTTTCCCAAAAGCATCAGTCAAACCCTGTCCATTGGCTATACATCCTCATCTCGAGGCAGCCGCTCTGTCTATTGGCTATACGTCCTCTCCCCGAGGCAGCCATCCGGTCCATTGGCTATACGTCCTCTCCCTGAGGCAGCCATCTGGTCCGTAGGCTATACGTCCTCTCCCCGAGGCAGCCATCTGGTCCATTGGCTATACGTCCTCTCCCCGAGGCAGCCATCTGGTCCGTAGGCTATACGTCCTCGTCTCGAGGCAGCCGCTCTGTCTATTGGCTATACGTCCTCTCCCCGAGGCAGCCATCTGGTCCATTGGCTATACGTCCTCTCCCCGAGGCAGCCATCTGGTCCGTAGGCTATACGTCCTCTCCCCGAGGCAGCCATCTGGTCCATTGGCTATACGTCCTCTCCCCGAGGTAGCCATCTGGTCCATTGGCTATACGTCCTCTCCCCGAGGCAGCCATCTGATCCGTAGGCTATACGTCCTCATCTCGAGGCAGCCGCTCTGTCTATTGGCTATACGTCCTCTCCTCGAGGCAGCCATCTGGTCCATTGGCTATACGTCCTCTCCCCGAGGCAGCCATCTGGTCCGTAGGCTATACGTCCTCATCTCGAGGCAGCCGCTCTGTCTATTGGCTATACGTCCTCTCCCCGAGGCAGCCATCTGGTCCATTGGCTATACGTCCTCTCCCCGAGGCAGCCATCTGGTCCGTAGGCTATACGTCCTCTCCCCGAGGCAGCCATCCATTCTTTTGGTCACACTTTCTCACCTTTCGAACTACGATTTGGCTTGATTCCCTTCTTAAAGGGATACATAGGAATCCTTTCTCAGAAAGGTCCAGCCATCAGACTCCCCGATTCACCCTTCTAGCCCATTACCTTATCCCTTGATGCTCATTGGAATTGGGTCTTATTGTATCGACAACCCCACTTTTTCCAAAAGTGATGTTGCCGAGGGGCTCTCTAAGTACGCCAATCCAATTCACGACCCTTTTAGATGCACTTTAATCCAATAAAATTGCATTTAGGGGCATTTTGGTAAATTCCCGGTCCGCTCCGAGACTTTCGGGAGCTTTTTATAAGTTTCTCGCTAAGAAAGGACCTACATGGAATTAATTGCTTTGGACCTTTAAGGAATTATCTCAGAATGTTCTAGAAGCACTTTTGGCACCAGAAACGGTTACGGTCACGATGTGTCACGCGACAACATATGTTGTCACGTGACAACTTGTGTCGTCACGCGACAACTTGAACCACGGAAAGTGGTTACGTAACGTCGTGCGACAGCTTGTGACCATCATCAGCAGCTATAAATAAGACCCTCTGCCTCTCATTTCGGGACCCCTTTTCGACACCCCAAAGTCACTCTACCAAATTCGCACCAGAAACTAATCTCTCTCCTCCTTACACCTAAACCTACCCCAATTCCCTTCCAATTCAACCTCCCTACTACACAAACTACCCAATTGCCTTCATACAACCCTTACCAACTGAGGATCTGAAGCCAAGCACCCTATCTGTGCTCAACTCCACGTTCAGAAGCTGAATCGAAGGCCAATACACCTAACTTGGTGTATTGGTGGTGGACTACAAGGGTAACGACTTCTCTACCTCTCTCTCTCTCTCTCTCTTATTCACTTGCTTAATTGCGATTACCCCCTCCACCTGGTAATTGAGCTCCATCCGCTTCAATTATCAGGTGGAAACTGTCATCTCTCTGTTTAAATTCGATGTGCTTGGCTTAATTGAATATTCATGATGTGATTTGAATTGTATTGTTGCTTGGTGGTCAAGGGAGTGTGGATCTCCCATATCCACACTCCTTTGGGTTGATCTGTGTTTGATTCGTGTTATTCTGAGATGATTTGATGTAATTACTTGATCTAGATTGAGCTCTGTTGTTTCTGTGCTTCAAATTGTAAGGTTTCTGTAGACGGTAACATTGTGTCACGCGACAACATATGTTGTCCCGCGACACTTTGTGTCATTCTGCAGAAATCACTTTCCAATTGTAATCTGTTCAAATTGTAAGATTTCTGCAGATGGTCACATGTTGTCACGTGACACTCTGTGTCATTTCTGCAGAAATCATTTTCCAATTGTAATTTGTTCCTCCTCTCTGTAATATGGGATTTGGCCTCCCTTGTTAATTGGTTCAAAAGATGTAATCCCTCCTTTTGAGCAATAAAACAAAGCACTCTTATGCATTCATTTACATATCTTGTCACACACACTTCGCACACATATTTGAATGGTTTGAATGTTGAACAATTGAAAGACTCGTCTACGGACGAGGCGTGTTGGGTGAACTCTCGGTTCTTCCCAACACGTAACATGACCCCCGAACCCATTTTCTCTTTCAAAAAGGTTTTCAATGTTTCCTCTTAAAAACGGCGTGGCGACTCCTTATTTTTATTTTTCGGCGAGCGCACATTCAGGTGGTGCTAACAGCACGCCAAAAAAGATCTTTTAATCCAACGCCCTTGTGAGCTTTAAGAAAATTAGCTCCCAAGTGCAACAAGCACCATCTGTGGACAACATTTCGTGGCCAGTTTTCTTTGTCTCCAACCGTGCAAAGGATGCCATTATGCCGATCAGATATCAAGCAAACTTCACGAACCCAAGTTTCGGTAGTCCTCTTTTTCAACAATAGCGAATGCGAGAGGGAGTATACTATCATTCGCGTCAACACCCATGGCAATAAGTATAACCCCTCTATATCTTCCATGTAGGAATGTGTCATCAATAGAAATAACAGGACGACAATAAGAGAATGCTTCCACACAAGTTCCAAACCCAGAACACATGATCAAACATACCTAAAGCACGGGGTGGAGCAGGATCAGAATACTCCATAATGGTTCAAGGGTTCCACTTTTGGATAGATGCTAACAAACGTGGCAACCTTATGTAAGATTCTTCACAGTCTCCATATGCCTCTGCAATAGCTTTTTGCTTACCACACCATGCCTTCCTATATGAAACATCCTTCCCATGTGCATTTTTTATTGTCGCCTTCACAACTGCAATCTTCAACTCGGGATCAGCCTTAACATGTTCCAAAACTTCTTGTCCTATGAACTTAGCATCTAGGTTTTGATGATCTTTGCTAATTTCTGTTCCCAAGCAAGAATGAGGACCCTCGTATTTGGTAATTTCCCAATACCCAACATTCTTCAAACTCACATTCACATAAAAATTGCACGGGAAAATCTTTCACCAAACACTCAATAGTCCACTTTCAGGTTGTGCTTCGTTTTACCTTGAAGTGCAGATTTTTCATAATATGAAACATCTTCATTTTATGTTGCACCTCTGTCTTCTTTGAAAAGCGAATACCTTTGGCAATTTCATTATGTTTTGCATCCCAATCAGCAAAGTTATATTTGTTATTATCATAAATCTTTGATCCTTCTCCAATATCACGATAAAATTGATAGTCTGTTCTCTCATACACGTGATTTTGTGGCTCTTCGTAAGCAACTAAATGTATCCCTAAATCTTCCCTCGCCCCATCATCACCCTCATTCTCGCTATGATCAGTAGGACTGCTACAATCATCATATCCATCGTCACGATCTTCATTTAGAAGCGACCCAATGTTTTTTTCATAATTTGAATCATTATCATCATCATTCTACAATTCCCAACCCTCACCCTCACCCCCTCCCTCTTCCTCTCCCTCTTCCTCACTACTACATTTCTGACCTAATGTAACGCCAATTTTCATTGCATTAGGGCCCAAAATCCGTTACATTAGGCCTAATGTAACGCCAAATGGCCGTTGCATTCTCTTGCGTTGCATTAGGTCTAATGCAACGACATTGTAAGCTAATGTAACGCCAGAGCTTTGGCGTTGCATCAGGTAAATACCTGATGCAACGCCAATTTTAAAACTATAAGAACACCTAATGCAACGCCAAAAAGTAGATGAGTACCTAATGCAACGCCAATTTAAAAAGTAGTTGAATACCTAATGTAACGCCAAAAAGTAGATGAGTACCTAAAATTTATTACATAATTTCACAATTTTATTAATTTTTTTAATTTCTTTTTTCAATATATATATATATATATATATATATATATATATATATATATATATATATATATATATATATATATATATATATATATATATATATATATATTTTAAAAATATATATATATTTATTCTCAAATCAATCCCTTAACTTTTTTTTTTCTCAAATCAGTACCTTAATGTTTTTTATTCTCAAATCAGTCACTTAACTTTTTTTATATTCAAATCAATCCTTATATTTTTCAAAAGTTACATTTTGCTC
The DNA here is from genome assembly GCA_022495995.1 of Adenophora triphylla var. japonica. Classification (NCBI taxonomy): domain Eukaryota; kingdom Viridiplantae; phylum Streptophyta; class Magnoliopsida; order Asterales; family Campanulaceae; genus Adenophora; species Adenophora triphylla. The sequence continues at coordinate 111,010 of JAFEMH010005751.1, forward strand.
CACCACCATCCACCACCGTCCACCACCGTCCACAACCATCCACAAATCAAACAAAAGTTTGTACAAATCGAAATAAAACACAAAATACAATAACAAATTGAAAGAAAACCATGTGAACATTGGAGGGAGGATTCAATACATTTGACTGTCAATCCTCACTAGGTCGAGGCTCTGAAGAAATCAATTATCTCATCCACAACCGCCCAGCCGAGGCTCTGATTTTCCCAATCCCCAGTTCTTCACCCCTACCAATCCGGACAACACTTACTCTAAACCCGACTATCAATCCTCACTAGTTCGTGGCCATGGCTGTGGCCAACCATCCCATCCACCACCGAGAAATCCTTCATTTACTCAATCCCGACCGGTTGATGCAAGCGCACATGGCCTTGGCGGTGGATCTACCCGTTTACTCAGTCCCAGACTCCGCCGGGAATGATCGAAAGTCCAGATCATTCCATTTCTGAAGGAGACACCGGTTGGTGTTGCCGGAGGGTGTAGCCGGAGGGAAATGAGAGAGAGAGAGAGAAACGGGTGGTTTGTTTATTTTGAAAAATTGAAACTAAAAATGAAAATGTAGAGAGAGAGAGAGAGAAATGAGGAGAAAAATAATTATTGGTTTTGTTTTGATTAATTGTGGACCGTTGGATTGAATGTGTGAATGGTTGGATTTGGTTTAGCTCATGATCCGCGTGATTATATGAGAATCAATAAAACAATGCCACATGGCATTGTTTTATTAGGTCTCAAATAATCACGCGAATCATGAACTAAACTAAATCCAACAATTCACACATTCAATCCAACAGTCCACAATTCTAATAATACATAATATCAAAAAAGTAAATATTTTTATATTATATACTTTTATTTTTTTAAATTATTAGTAATAATACTAAATAATAATACTAATAATGATGTTATTATTAATAATACTTAATAATAATACTAATAATTTAAACTATAAAATAATATTATGCCTAATATCAATAATATTTATTATCAATAATATTTATTAATGAATTATATATTAATTAATTAATATTAATAATAGTACTAATAATTAATTATGCCTAAAAAAATTTTAAAAAAACTTCCTTACCAAAAAAAGTCTAAAATATTTATCTCAATTCAAAAATAAATTTAAAAAAAAATAATACTTAATAATAATATTAATAATAACTAGTAATAATACATAATATCAAAAAAGTAAATGTTTTTATATTATATACTTTTATTGTTAATTACTCAATTAAATAATTGAATATATTAATAATTATTATTATATAATTAATAATAATAATGTTATTAATTAATAATAATACTCATTAATTTAATAATTTAAACTTCTAAGAAATATTAATATACCTAAATAATAATTGATAGAAATATTTAGTTAATTTCTAACTTATTTTATATATTTTTTTTAAAAAAAACTTCCTTACCAAAAAATATCTAAAATATTTATCTCAATTCAAAAATAAATTTAAAAAAAAAATAATTATACTTTTAAAATATTAATAATACTTATAGGGTATAAGGTATATGGTATAAGATATAGGGCATAGGGTATAGGGTATACCCTATAGGGTATAGGGTATAGGGTATACCCTATACCCTGTACCCTATATGGTAAACCCTATACCCTGTACACTATAGGGTATACCCTATAGGGTATACCCTATACCTTATACCTTATACCTTATATCCAATATCCTATGCCCTATACCCTATAGGGTATACCCTATATCCTATGCCCTATGCCCTATATCTTATACCCTATAGGGTATACCCTATATACTATAGGATATACCCTATACCATATGTCCTATGCCCTATACTTTATACCCTATACCCTATAGGGTATACCCTATACCCTATACCCTATAAGGTATACCCTATAGGGTATACCCTATACCCTATAGGGTATACCCTATACCATATGCCCTATGCCCTACGTCATATACCCTATACCCTATAGGGTATGCCCTATGCCCAATACCTTATATCCTATACCCTATATCCTATAGAGTATATCCTATAGGGTATAGGGTATACCCTATAGGTTATAGTGTATAGGGTATATGGTATAGGGTATAGGGTATAGGATATAGGGTATAGTGTATAGGGCATAGGGTATAGGGTATAGGGTATACCATATGCCCTATACCTTATACCCTATACGCTATATCCTATAGGGTATACCCTATACCCTATACCTTATACCTTATATCTTATACCCTATACCCTATACCCTATAGGGTATACCCTATACCCTATGCCCTATATCTTATACCCTATACCCTATATCCTATATGGTATACCCTATACCCTATAGGGTATACCCTATACCCTATACCCTATAGGGTATACCCTATACCATATGCCCTATGCCCTATACCTTATACCCTATACCCTATAGGGTATACCCTATATCTTATAGGGTATACCCTATACCATATGCCCTATGCCCTATACCTTATACCCTATACCCTATAGGGTATGCCCTATGCCCTATACCTTATACTCTATATCCTATAGGTATACCCTATACCATATAGGGTATACCCTATACCTTATACCCTATACCCTATAGGGTATAGGGTATAAGGTATAGGGTATATGGTATAGGGTATATTGTATAGGGTATAGGGTATAGGGTATAGGGTATATGGTATAGGATATAGGATATAGGTTATAGGGTATAGTGTATAGGGCATAGGGTATAGGGTATAGGGTATACCCTATACCTTATAGTGTATAGGGCATATGGTATAGGGCATAGGGTATAGGGTATAGGTTATACCCTATACCCTATAGGGTATACCCTGTATCATATGCCTTATGCCCTATACCTTATACCCCATCCCTATATCCTATAAGGTATACCCTATACCCTATAGGGTATATCCTATACCTTATACCCTATACCCTATAGGGTATATGGTATAGGGTATAGTGTATAGGGTATATGGTATAGGGTATAGGGCATAGGGTATAGGGTATATGATATATGATATTGGTTATAGGGTATAGGGTATAGGGTATAGTGTATAGGGTATAGGGTATAGGGTATAGGGTATAGGATATAGTGTATAGGGTATAGGGTATAGCATATATGGTATACGGTATAGGGTATAGGGTATAAGGTATAGGGTATAGGGTATAGGGTATATGGAATAGGATATATGATATAGGTTTAGGATTTAGGGTTTAGGGTTTTGGCATTGCATTAGTAATTTAGCCGTTACATTAGAAAAATCTAATGTAACGCTGAGATCAAAGTCGTTGCATTAAGCAAAATGTGACGTTACATTAGCTCTGTCGTTGCATTAGACTCGTTACATTAGCTCTGGCGTTGCATTAGATGCGTTACATTAGCTCTGTCATTGCATTAGATGCGTTACATTAGCCCTGGCGTTGCATTAGCCGTTACATTAGCTCTGGCGGTGCATTAGATGCGTTACATTAGCTCTGGCGTTGCATTAGATGTGTTACATTAGCTCGTGGCGTTACATTAGATGCATTAGATGCGTTACATTAGGTCAGAAATGTAGTAGTGCCTCTTCCTCTCCCTCTCCTCTCCCTCTCTCTCTTCCACATATGTTTGTGTACTTGTTCCAGCATCCCTCTCATTATAGCAGATTAAAGAACCCATCTGAAAGGTATTGATGTCATGAACATTATCAACTAAATTCATCTTAACATATAATTGTAAGCTACTCAACCCACCAAACTTAGCAGAAACATCAAACATGACTTCCATACCCATATCATTGTCGATTCCAAATGGAATGTAATTCGCAACTCCCGAAGTGACAAGATGAGGATATCTACAAATAACTTGCAATTGAACATTAGCTCGATCTACCCCAATTTTCTTAGCTAACTTTTTAATCAACTTCTTGTACCTCCACCGATCGAGTTTTAGCCCTAAGTGCACATTTTGATCCCCTTTCAAAATGTTCACCTTCAAACGGATGTTCATCATCTCCTTCCCAATAACACATGAAAACTAGTGGAACTCCATTCATATTTATTCCTAAAATTTGAAAATAAAATTAATTATCAAAAATTTAATTTAACAACTAATCATAATAATTTTAACAATAAATTAAAAAAAATGTATACAAGCAAAGAAAAATAAAGAAAGAAGAAAAATTAACTTACAATTTTAAGAAATTTCTTCCTCTCCTTCTTCTCTATTTCTTCTTTCTCTTTCTCCTTCTCTTTCCGGAACCCTTCCCCTTCTCCCCTTCTCCCTTCCTTCCTTTCTTTCTTTTATTTTCCTTTTTAAAACGATTACTCGCTTAAAAAAAAACTTAAAGCCGGTTTTGACAGTACCGGCTTTAACTTTAAGTTTAATCCTGGTTTTGTTACTATCGGATTTACATTTTTTATTTTAAAAAAATGATTTCTCAGTTAAAAAAAAAAAAAAACTAAAGCCGATTTTGACAGTATCGGCTTTAAATTTAATTTCGGTTTTGACAAATCTGGAACTCCAAAAATGTGCTATTATGGTACATAAGTTTTCATGTATGTTATTTTGGTATTTAAAATTTTAAAAAGCTATATTTTGAAAAAAAAATCGTCATCCTCTTATAATAAATTAAAACATTTATAAAAATATTCTGAGTGTTTTGAAGGTGCATTTCAACACGTATACATTAAGCAGGAATAGTTACAAGAAAGTTTCACTATAACTATAAGACTCCGTTTGTTTGGAGAAAAACGTTTTTCGGAAAATATTTTCTCCATTTTTCGGTGTTTGTTTAACAATGGAAAATAGTTTACTTAGAAATGTTTATCTTATTTTTCGAAAAACATTTTCATTTTTCGGAAAATATTTTGCAGGAAATCATTTTTCGAAAAATGTTTTACGCTAAACAAACGGAGCCTAAATAATTAATTTACAGAAATCAAAGTTCAAGTCACCTTGTATATTCTGTATGTATGTACAAGAGTTTCAGAGAAAATATAAATCAATCAAATTAAAATCCTAATTGCAAAATGGACCTGCAGACTGATTCCCTAACTTCAAATCATTCTCCGGCGGTGCTAAAGTCAAATCCAAATTCAAGCATAAAACTCTCTTACTATTCGACTTCCTGATCATCGGCATCACCGCTGGAGCCGAACGTATTTTTGTCTCCTCCACAGATTTTCCAGCCATAGCACCCCGGTGGCGCCTCATATGGCCTCCGAGCGCTTGTCCAATTGCAAAATCCAGACCACAAATGGAGCACTCATGCGTCTTAGGCTTCTCAGGAGAGTGAATCAACAGATCCGAAGCAAATAATTTAGGCTTTTTATGACTAGCACGGTGGCCGCCAAGGGCTTGGAAAGACTGAAACTCCCTGTCACAAGTTTTGCACCGGAAAACACGACCGGAAAAAGTAGGCAATTGGCCGTCGTTGTTGTTTTTGAGACGAGAAAGGAGCATCAAGCAGTTGGCCATGGCGAAATTCTCAACCTCTGTATCGTCATCTCTGCTTCTCTTCATCAATACTGTCATGAATCGGTTGCAAGTGGTTTGGTTTGAGTTTATGAAATTTTGGGTTGAAATTGAAATATATATATAGAGAGAGGGAGAGAAATGGTGAGTAGGTAGTGTGAATGGAGTTAGAAGTAATATGGGATTTTTTTTCTTTCTTGGGGACAAAGATAAAGACTTAAGATAGAGGATTACATTATATGGCGTGTGTCCGCGTAAGTTAGTGCTACTAGTAACTACTGGTGTACCTGGGAAGTCTGGTGGATATTACATAATGTAAAACATTTTTCTATCTTTGTAATGCTTTATATTTTTACATGTATTACTAAATATTTCATAATATTAAGTACACTATCTATAGTATAAATGGAACCTCCACTAGCTACAGTAGTAGTATGAATAGTTTCATCTGTCGAAATTATCATTTCGCCCTCATACATTTGTCTCTTTCTCATTTTGCCCTTAAAAAAAAATTAATTAAAAAAAAAAAAAACACACACTTGTCCTTGAACACGGGCATGTACTAGTAATTTTTATATATTGCAGTGGGATTTTTACAAGTATTAGATTTTTACAGCAGGCACGAAATATAGGCTTGAGCAGTTCCAAATTCATAAAACAGACTAACCCTTCAGCTCCCTAGTATAATGGAGAGGCCCTCCTTATTTGGTCGGGTGAAGCATGTGCCCGAAACTGGATCATGCATTGGAATTAATCATTGAAATCTGACCATTGTATTGATTCTCAAATGTATTGATTTGTTTTCAATTTTAAATTTCTATATAAGCGTTTCCGATTCCATCATATTTTCGCAAAAAAAGAATTTGATAACCATGATCACCCATAACTAGGTCAAAGAGTCAAAGGAATCATGGATTGCTTCTCCCTGGAAGTATAACCAACCGACTGCAGTGAATTAATTGCAACTACACAGTGTACACACCACTGTCACACTTTCTTCATTTCGTACAAACTGAAAGTTTCGTGTAGCTAGAAAGCACAATCAACTTTAACAGTTCACAGATGTGAGTACAGATATGTCACACAACTGTCCACACATCCACAAATAATGCAGCGGAATAAAATAATAACACAAGAGTTATATACGTTCACTGGTTTTGATCCCAGCATATTAGGCTTACGCCAAAAAACATTTCAAAATTAAAAATTGTGTTGCTTACAAAAACACTAATAAGTGAAAACTAAAATACGAAAATACTAAACAAGTTATAATCACCTTTTATGATAAGAACAGACTCCATTTCCCAAGTAGACTCTATTCCAATCAGAAGTAAAACAAAGAACTTGACAAAAACCTAGATGTGAGTTCGGATGTAAGGCACAACCTTCACTCACAACCAAAATTGACAATGTTGAAAACGTGAATCACAACTATGTATTGTCTCTCAAATTCACTCCAAAGTGTGCCGATCACTTGTATTTATAGCACCTTTGAGAAGATCTTCACGAATCCAATGCCTTTCCATATGTGAGATTCCAATTCCTACAAGGAAACATAAAGCACACTCACAAGAAAATATATTTTGTCATAAGGTTAGTCCTAATATAAATATATGTACATAAATAAAAGTTATACCCATACATATCCCCTAGCTCGAAGCCGAAGGTTCTAGCCATGGCGCAATAACAGAGAAAGCTCAAAATTAAACATAAAGGAAAGAAATTGAAGGGTGCCTTGTTGATTAGGGGAAAGATGGAGTTCAACGACGTAGCGGGAAACTTGATTGCAGCAGAAAGTCAATTTTTTTTGTTGTTTGTTCTTGATGGGTATTTAAATGCTTAAGAATTGTAAAGTTTGAAAAGTAAAAGAGTTCTTCCTTTTATATTATTCATTTCCCTTACTTGAATTGGAAAGGTTGGTAAGCATAACCGTTCGAATGTCAGAATAAAGGCTCAACGCAGGTTCCCAATGATGTTGCTCAATCGCCAGAACTCTCTCATTAAGGCGGAAATTACGGTGCATTAAACAGCGCATCTAACCACCAGAAGTTAATCGTCGAGAGCGACCTACTCCTACCCAGTCGACCATCCACCAGCGGACTACGTAAGTCATCACAAATTTTCCATCAACTTCCTGATCGACAAAGTCAACTCAGAAAGTTGAGGGTCAATGAACGAAATAAAAGTGATGGGCTAGGCCCAATGTATAAAGCCCAATGTTTTGATCATTACAAAGGCACAAACGAGTGGATCAACCCAAATGTTACAACTCTATTGGACCAACGGTAAAGGTCAGTCAACCAAGCTCATTGTCTGACATTCCTTGGTCCCGACCTAGCTTCGTACGACATATGATCTTCTACTTGAGCAATCTCTGCACAACTAAGACCCGAAGTCAGGTCGACTTCGAATACTCGGGCGACCTCGACCAAACAAACACGAACGTCTATCCACGATTCTATTCGTAATCGTCTTCTACAATCATGGAGACCGTTACGCCAGCATTATCTACGCGATACAAGGGATTCATAATGATCATATGGCACCACTATATATACCGTACTATATCCAACGTGAAAAGGTGATGTCATATTCACTATTTGAAATATAAGTCGTTCAATACAGTTTATTATGAACTTAACACTATATTTTATCATCACGCCGGAGGGTATTAGACGGAGACAATCACGGCTAGTCGTTTGTTCGTGATTTCAGGTTATAGTTGCTGGATTATAACCTATTGCTGGATTAAGACTGATACAGACCGTTTCATTTATCATCAATTTTTCTATTTTTTATTATGAATGAACTTTGAAAATACCATTACAAATATTTTTAATAACAACGTTTAGATTTTTATTAGTATAATTAAACAAACTAAAATTATTGTTTAAATTTTCTTCGCATTAACGATCAAGATAACAAAATGGGAAAAACATTTTGGAATGAGGGCGTATTCAGGATAAACAATTGCTACTACCGAGTGTTCTGTAGGTGCTCATACAATCATCTCTATCTTAATTCATATATAGTGTACGATCGTAGAACAAGATTAATTACAAAAAAAAATCACTATAAACAATAAACTTACAGAAATCTAAGTTCAAGTCACCTTGTATATCTGTATGTATGTACAAAGGGGTTCAGAAATTAACAATAAAAAAATGTAAATCAACCAAATTAAAATCCTAATTGCAAAATTGGACCTACAGACTGATTTCCTAACTTCAAATCATTCTCTCATGTGCCAAAGTTAAATCCAGATTCAAGCACAATACTCTCTTGCTATTCGACTTCCGATCAATCGGCATCACCGCCGGAGTAGAGCCAATCCTCCTGCAGATTTTCCAGCCATAGCACCCCGGTGCCACCTCATATGTCCACCGAGCGCTTGTCCAATCGCAAAATCCAGACCACAAATGGAGCACTCATGCGTCCAGGCCCGTCCCGGAAATTATAGGGGCCCTGTGCGAAATATGAAAATTGGGCCCTAATATTTTCTGTTTCTTACGCTTTTCATGACCAGGAAGATATTTTCTAATTTTTGGAGGCATTATTAAAAATATCACCGAAATCTTATAACACTTACTAATAAAAAAAAATTTAAAATGCAATGGATTGAAAAAACCTGGAAATGCAATTTAACCCAATAAAAATCTTCTTGATGACATTTATATTAACTCTGCAGAAGAAACAACAACAATTCAGCAAACAAAAATTGATATTAATAATTAAATCAAGATGAAATTTCCATTTTTTTATCTAAAAACAAAAACAAAAAAAAGCTAAAATCTAATTAAATAAACAAACAGTCAAACACTTATAAACAAACAAACAAACAATTTACCCAAATCCATTGACCAATGACCAGGACCGACGGAGGACACCCACTCTTTCTTTCTCAAATCCCACACACATCTCACTTTTCTGTTTCTCTCTCTTTTACTCTTTTCTTTCTTTCTCATTTTCTCTTTCTCTCTCTACAATTATACCCGGAAATCCCAAATCCCAAATATATTATATACAGTGAAATCAGTGAAATCAAAACGGCGAGACCCCAAGAAGAGGCGAGACCCCAAAACCGAAAATACCTTGGTTGGATGAAGAATCGAAGATGAAGTAGGTGACTGGCGTTTGCTGAAACATCAGTGAAATCAAAACGGCGACGGCAGGCCCGGCTATTACACGTTGCAAATCAAAGCGGTGATGGAATTTTTTTTAGGTATTTCTTCCGTTTTTCTCTTTCAATTGAATTTATAAAAGAATTTTTCTTTTTATCGTTGGAAATTAGTCAATTGGCGGAGGAAGCGAGGAGTCGAGTGATTGTCGCTTGATTTCGCCGTCATCTCTTCAGTCAATTACGATGGATTTTTTTTTATTTTTATTTTATTTTATTTTTTTATGGAAATGGAAGATATATATTAAAGGGCCAATAAAAAATGGGGGCCTCTCATATTTGGGGGCCCTGTGCCGTAGAACCGAGTATGCCGCCTAATAGCCGGGCCTGCATGCGTCTTAGACTTTTCAGGTGAGTTAATTAACAGATCCGAAACAAATAATTTAGGCTTTTTATGGCTAGCACGGTGGCCGCCAAGGGCTTGGAAGGATTGAAACTCCCTGTCACATGTTTTGCACCGGAAAACACGACCGGAAAACGTAGGTGATTGGCCGTTGTTGTTTTCGAGACGAGAAAGGAGCATCAAGCAGTTGGCCATGGCGAAATTCTCCACCTCTGTATCGTCATCTTTGCTTCTCTTCATCAATACTGTCATGAATCGATTGATCAACAATTGAATCTGAATGTGTATGTGTATGATCAATTTTAGCTGCAAGTGGTTATGGAATTTTGGGTTTGAAATTGAAATATATATAGAAATGGTGGGCGTGTAATGTGAAAGAAGTTTTATGGGTTTTACTTTGCTTGGGAAGTAAGCTGAAGACTTAATTAGAGGATATGTTATGGCGTGTATCCGCGTTAGTAAGTACTGCTACTAGAAGAGTCTTGTGGCAGGAATATAAATTTAGCTTTTCACACTTTTTTATTAATTTTCTTTTGATTTTAATTCTAGAACTCTTAAACACGTACCTCTAATTTCCCTCTAATTTCAGACAAATAGCACATTACTATCTCAAAGAAGGTTCACATGAATTACAATTTAAGTTTTATAGTTCTAACTTTGGTAATTTAGTGCATAATGTTCATAATTTAAGGCAAAATATGTCTTTTTTTGACGGACGTTATCTAAAATGAATGGAAGCTAACAAAATGGATGTTAAATATAACAAACTTTTTTTAAACTTGCATTATCCACCCTCAAGCTTTAATAATTTTTCTTATGCCATCATTTCATAAAAAATTCACAATATCTCTCGTTAAAATGAAATATTGTAAACTGTAGTGTAGAATATTTCAAAGTTGAATACCAAAACAGTTAACTAACAAACCTTAATTTACAAACACCCCTTCAAAATGTTTTAACCCTAACCTTAATTAAAGATTGATTGTTTTTCTATTTAAAAAATAAAAATTTGGGAGTTGTAAAGTTTTTAACAATATGTGGGCAAGATAAACAATAATTAAACTTATGGGTGGGATATGCAATTTTCAAAGAAATTCGTTAGATTTTTCGTTCATTTCTTTAGTTTCCATCCATTACCATCCAAAAAGGACCCATTTCGCCATAAATTGTGAACATTAGGCACTAAATTGTCAAACTTGAAACCTTAGAATCTAAATTGCAATTCGAATGAAACTTGGGGTACTAATATGCTATTTGCCTTCTAAGTTCCGATCAATAATATTTGAAATTTGAATTTAGCACTCCCTCCCTTTGATAAGTTTTGTGTCCATTTTTTGTATGAAAATGATCATTTTTGCAAAAAATTAAATAAATGTGTCACTTGATGTTTTTTTTATCAGTTTTTTTTCCGCTATTTATTATATATTACTTGAACGGAATAAAAGTTACGGGCTAGGCCCAACGATCAAGCCCAGTTTCTCACTTATTATTGCCACCACATTCTCAGTGGGTTAGGCCCAAGTATTACCAGGCTCAAGGCCCATCAGCATGATCAGGCGACCTAGCTATTGTTCGACATGCGATCCAGATTTCATTTCGGGTACGATCTGACCTACCCACCAGTCAGTCATGTCGACCTGGATCCAAACAGTCGACCTCGACCTACAAAAACGCGTCGACCTACAGAGTCCAGGCGAGTTTACGATTCTACTTTTAACAGAACTCCTACAAAACAGGAGTTATTTATGAACACGATATCTTATACAAATCTGATCCGTAATTCAAGGGATTTCATGCAATCCTATTACAATTATATCTCTCATCAACAACTATAAATACACAGCAACATCAACGATTCCAAATTAATTGTTTTTTGTTATTTTGAATACATCTGTTCATTATAATATTTAGCTCTCAAATACTCCATACTTGCTCTCACGCCGAAGATCATTTCGGCTAGTCATGGGTTCTGTTTTCAAATGAAAACTTAAAACTTTTCATTGGCCACAGAAAAATAATAAAATTATAAATGATACACTGTCTTTCAAATCTTTTATAATAAACCAAAAGAAAATTAAAATAGATTATGTATTTTTTTAATATTTAAATTTGTTAGACCATCTACAATGGTTTAATGAAAAAAATAAAGTTTCAACTATTGAAACCATTGAATTGAAGGGTGTTGAAACCCATTTTAAATAGTTAAATAGTTGACAAAAAAATGTTGAAAAAATTTAACGGATATTGAAAAATGAGGAGGGGCCTGTTTCAAGCCACGTGGCACTACCGTATTGGGCTACGTTGGCGCGCGCACTACACGCCCAGGCAAGGGCGCGTCTGGGCGCATGTAATTTTTTATTTTATTTTTTCAGATTTTGACACTTGGCGAAGCATAATTGGTCACTGAATTATTTTTTTCCAAATTTCATCCGAATTTTTCAAAGGTATTTATCTTATATCAAAAAAAAAAAATTACACGAAAATTCATATTTTTTTTTCTCTATAAATAGAGTCTTGTTTCATTTGATTTGGACACAGAAAAAAACACTATTTTTTAATATAAATTTATCAATTAAATTGAAAAATAAAGAATACAAAATAAAATAAATTAAGTATGAAGTATTTTTTTATTATAAATGATAATAATAATTATTATTATTTTACTAATCATAAAAATAAAGAATATTAAATAAAATAAAAGTGGTGGAGTATAGGATGATGAGTTGGAAGGGTGTTGAACTTTATTAAACAAAACCATTGTAGGGTTAAAAATTGAAAGGGGTGTTGAATTATTAGATGGAAGAGAGAGAAGATGATGTGGAGTGTTAAAGTGGGTGTTGAAAAAATTTGGGTGTTGAAACCATTATAAATGGTCTTATAGTTTTCAACATATTATTTAATATTTTTAATCTACAACAAAAATATTTATTTGTAAATAAAACAAATAGTTTAATATTTGAAAGTAAGTGTTCTAATAAATACTATAAAATTTTCAACATAATATAATTTTCTTAATATAGGCTAACAATAGTAATTAATGAATCACCATTCAAATTTTATATTTCAATAACAAAATTCATTTTTTAAATTTCTTCAACACTTTGTGTAATCCTTTTTTTTTCTCTTTTTTTTGTCTTCTATTTACTTAAGACCCAGATAAGAAAATAAACAATTATATTATACTCATATGTCATTGTGAAAGAAAAGATGTGAGGAAAAAACATAAAGGTGGGGATAGAATTTTGAAAAAAATAAAGAAGGAAAATAATGATAATTAAAAGAAGGAAAAAATGCAACAAAAAAAAAAAACCAACAATTCCCCTTTTGTGGACACTAGTATTGTGCGGTGCACGAGAATTTATATTAGAACTATTTGATGAATATATGTAAGTAAAAAAAAGTTAAACTAATAAAAATATATATAAGTGATAACTAAACAAGATAATAAATATTATAAATTTTGAAAAATTTCCTTATACACGACATTATTCGTCGATTGTTTATAATTATTATCACTATCACCGTCACATTAGAGATGGCCAAACCGGTCGATCCGTCTCGGCCCGATCCGTACGGACCAACCCGCGGGCGAGACGGGTTGAAGCCCGTCAGCCCGTTTGTTGAAACGGGCCTAAACCCAACCCGAGCCGGCCTAATTTGGATGTCCAAGTCCGCCCATTTTGCCCGGATCTGAAGATCCATGGGCTAAACGAGTTTTCCTAATTTTTTTATATATTTTTTAAAAAAAACAAAATTGAAAAAATCAGGAAATATATGGAAAAAATAAGAAAAAATAAGAAAAAATAAATAGGAATTTATTATTTAATAAGATATTTTTTAAAATATAAAATCACTTAGACATAAGAATATTTGTTGTTTTATATATAAAAAAAAGATAGAAAAAAAACTAAACAAATAAAAGTATATAAAAGAAAAGAGAGACGGACTATCTTATATTTATTTTTAATTTTCCTTTTATTTTTTATTGACTAGGAAATAATATTTTAGGCTTTGTTTATAGTGATATTTTTACAAAATGGTTTATAAAAAGAGATAGAAAAAAAATAAACAATTTAAAGTATATAAAAGAAAAGAGGGACAGACTATCCTTTATTTATTTTTATTTTTTTATTAATTTTTTATTGACTAGGAAATAATATTTTAGACTTTGTTTATTAGTGATTTTTTTTTTACAAAAAGGTATAAAAAAAGATATAAACAAACTAAACAAATGAAATTATATAGAAAAAAAGAGGAACGGACTACCCTATATTTATTATTTATTTTATTTTAATTTTCTATTGACTAGAAAATAATATTTTATACTTTGTTTATTAGTGATTTTTTTTTACAAAATGGTATAAAAAAAGATATAAAAACTAAACAAATGAAAGTATAAGAAGAAAAGAGGGACGGACTACCCTATATTTATTTTTTATTTTATTTTAAGTTTTTATTGACTAGGAAATATTATTTTAGACTTTGTCTATTAGTGATTTTATTTTACAAAAAGATATATAAAAAAGATAGAAAAAAGCTAAACAAATGAAAGTATATAGAAAAAAAGAGGGACGGACTACCCTATATTTATTTTTTATTTTCTTTTAATTTTTTATTGAATAGGAAATAATATTTTCGACTTTGTTTATTAGTGATTTTTTTTACAAAAATGTATATAAAAAAAGATAGAAAAAAAATAAACAAATGAAAGTGTATAAAAGAAAAGAGGGATGGACTACCCTATATTTATTTTTTATTTTCATTTAATTTTTTATTGACTAGAAAATAATATTTTAGACTTTGTTTATTAGTAATTTTTTTTACATAAAGGTAAATAAAAAGAGATAGAAAAAAACTAAACAATTTAAAGTATATTAAAGAAAAGAGGGACGGACTCTCCTTTATTTATTTTTATTTTTTTAATAATTTCTTACTGACTATGAAATAATATTTTAGACTTTATTTATTAGTTATTTTTTTTACAAAAAGTTATATAAAAAAGATAGAAAAAATCTAAATAAATGAAAGTATATAGAAGAAAAGAAGAACGGACTACCCTATATTTATTTTTTATTTTATTTTAATTTTTTATTGAATAGGAAATAATATTTTAGACTTTGCTTATTAGTGATTTTTTTTACAAAAGGTATATAAAAAAAGATAGAAAAAAACTAAACAAATGAAAGTTTATAAAAGAAAAGAGGGATGGACTACCCTATACTCCCTCCGTCCCGCTAATATTAGCACACTTTCCTTTTTGGACGTCCCGCTAATATCCGCACACTCCCAAAAAGGAAACTTTATATTAATAAAATATTCACCCAACCCCACTCATTCTCTCTCCTACATTATTTTAATACTCACAACACCATTATAATTTATTACACCCTCCACTCATTCTCTCTCCACTCATTCTTTTACACTCACAACATTTTATTAAAATATCATATTCCTTAATTCTCGCGCAAACAGTGTTTGTGCTAATACTAATGGGACGGAGGGAGTATTTATTTTTTATTTTCATTTAATTTTTTATTGACTAGGAAATAATATTTTAGACTTTGTTTATTAGTGATTTGTTTTTACAAAAAGATAGAAAAAAGCTAAACAAATGAAAGTATATAGAAAAAAAGAGGGACGGAATACCCTATATTTATTTTTTATTTTCTTTTAATTTTTTATTGACTATGTAATAATATTTTAGACTTTATTTATTAGTTATTTTTTTTACAAAAAGTTATATAAAAAAAGATAGAAAAAATCTAAATAAATGAAAGTATATAGAAGAAAAGAAGGACAGACTACCCTATATTTATTTTTTATTTTCTTTTAATTTTTATTGCCTAGGTAATAATATTTTAGACTTTTTTATTACTTATATTTTTTACAAATATGTATATAAAAAAGATAGAAAAAAATAAACAATTTAAAGTATATAAAAGAAAATGAGGTAATAATATAATCAATTTAATAATAGAAACTCTATGAATATTTATTTCATAATTTTTTGGGTGAAAATTTCATTGTCTTCAAATGATACAATTTAAAATTACATAGTCTTAAAATAAAAAGTCTTCAAATCTTCAAATGGGTCTTCAAATCTTCGAATGAGTCTTCAAATCTTCAAAGTAATTATGGTCTTCAAATTTAACAATGTCTTCAAATTTAAAAAAGTCTTGAAAATAAATGAGTCTTCAAATCTTCAAACTAATTATGGTCTTCAAATCTTCAAAGTCTTCAAAAAGCTTTTGGTCTTCAAAGTCTTTAAATTTGTTGAATTCTTCTTCTTCTTCCTCTAATATCCTTCTCGCAAAAACTCCTCGTTGAGATTGTCTTCTTCGAGGCTTTCATAATCATCGTCTTCAAGATCCCGGAATGTGCATTCTTTTCTCAAATTCGCATCATCCCAATTCGCAAGACAAGTCAATCTCTCGATAAGAACGGGTTTGAGTTGATTTCGCTTTGATGTCATTACTCTTTCTGCAACACTAAAAGCAGCCTCCGATTCTACCGTGGACATCGGAGGGGTAAGTAGATCACGTGCCATCACCGAAAGAATAGGATAAATATTAGCATGCGACTTTCACCATTGTAGGACATTCAAGTTTTCAAAACTGTCATCATCTAAGGGGTAATATGGGCTTTCAAGGTATTGGTGTAATTCATCTACACCACTTTGAGAACCACGACTAGATGAGGATGTAGTTTTTCCTTTTGTCATGAAACCCCATCCTTTTTTTAGCAATTTTGTTGCTCCATTCCCTTTTCTTTCGGATGTTGTGTTTGGTCTCTTTAGTGTTCTACAATAGTGGTCGAACAAACGATATAGGATTGTGTGAATTTCCCTAAGTTTGCTCTTGGAAAAAGTGTTTACGGCATCTGGGTCAAGGTTGGGCCTCGTGTTCTCATAAAATTCATCAAACAAGCCACCTAATGAGGAGAACTTAATCCTAGGGTCAATTATGGTTGCTAATTGGGAAACTACGGGAAAATGTTCATAATATTTTGTGAATTTACTTTCCATTTGCATAACGGCACCTCCAAACAAGGCATGTGATCTAAATTGCCTAATAACTTCACTTAGGACATTTATTTCACGGTACAAAAAATGGGAGGTGGGATAATAACTTCTCGAGAAAATCTTGGTTACCCTCCACCAAGGTTTAAGTAAATCTAATAGCTCGGTAGCTATCGACCAATCATACTCACTAATTTGATAGTCCATTTGATGACTAGAAAAGTATTCCGTGAGGACCACCCTATATTCGACAGCTCTCTTCAACATTTTATATGTTGAGCTCCACTTAATATCCTCGGCCACTTGAGGTTTCTTGTATTTCATGTTATAAGCGACGCACAAATCGGCATAAATTTTCAACCTTGGGCCGGTATTTTTTATAACATGGGAGGCCGTGTTGATGCTATTGGTGACAGACTTTAGTGACTGTATCAAGTCTTGGATACACAGATTAACATGTGGCATGCACACCTAACATGAAACAAAGCGCCATCTAGGTGAGGATTAAGAGCTTGGATCAACATTGTGGCAGTGAGGGTATTGTAAGTCGCATTATCAAAGGATATTGTTAATATTTTGTTGGTGATAACATACTCACTCAATACATCCTTAATGTGACTTGTACATTGCAAAGACGTGTGAGGATAGGGCATTGTTCTAAAGGAAATTACCCTCTTTTGTAACATTCACTCCTCATCAATCCAATGAGCGGTTATACAAGTAAAGGTTTCAGAACTAGAACTTAGAGTGGCCTTCCAAGCATCGGTGGTCAAGCAAACACTACCCTTGAATTTTTGGAGGTCACTCGCTAGTTGAAGTTGACGAGTTTAGAAGAGCTTCTTTATATGCCTAGTAATAGTTTGGTGGCTCATTGGTTGGTATGACGGGTTGAGGCCTCTAGAATAGCGGGTGAGTCTATCATCATCCGAAAGTAAAGAGGCAATCGACAACTCACTAGTAACATCGTTATCAAATCGATGTCCACTTTTGGGTAAGTGACATATGGCATATTTAGTTGCGTTTGCACGTTACCATCTATCCCTTTAGCGGCTTCCTTATCATGTTTATCCATGTGCCTCTTTATATGGGAGGTGCCATGTACACCCGACGGGTTTAAAAATTTTGAGCACCTCTTGCATTTGGCCTTTGTTTCACCCTCAATAATTACTAAATCATATAAATGGGCATATTTAGACACTCTAGGTTGTGCCTTTGCCTTACCCTTACCCTTACCCCTTCCCCCACTAGGTGCACTACCCAAGGCAACGTCGAAAGTAGGTGTATTTGAATTTGTGTGGGTTTCGTGGATGACTTGTACATCGTCATCCTTATCCCGCTGCCCACCCTCATCTATGTCTTCTATGTGATGATAGGTTCTAGATGTATAGTTTGTGTTGGGCTCATTCATCCAATCTGGCTTACAATGATGGCCGAAGAAAGGTACGAGATTACGATGATGGCCGAAAAGAGGTTCAGGATTATGATGACGGCCGAAGAAGGGTTCGGGATTACGATGACGGCCAAAAAGAGGTTCGGGATTACGATGACGGCCGAAGAGAGGTTCGGGCTTACGATGACGGCCGAAGAGAGGTTCGGGCTTACGATGACGTCCGAAGAGAGGTTCAGGCTTACAATTATCACGGAAGAAAGGTTCGGGCTTTCGATGACCACCGAAGAAAGGTTTGGGCTTACGATGATGGCTGAAGAAAGGTTCGGGCTTATGATGATGGCCGAAGAAAGGTTCGGGCTTATAATGATTGTCGAAGAAAGTTTGGGCTTAAGATGACTGCTGAAGAAGGTTCGAGCTTACGATGACTGCCGAAGATGGTTCGGGCTTACGATGACTGCCGAAAATAGGTTCGGGCTTACGATGATGGC
Organism: Adenophora triphylla var. japonica; assembly: GCA_022495995.1. NCBI lineage: Eukaryota > Viridiplantae > Streptophyta > Magnoliopsida > Asterales > Campanulaceae > Adenophora > Adenophora triphylla. The sequence continues at coordinate 129,881 of JAFEMH010005751.1, forward strand.
CAAAAAGAGGTTCGGGCTTACGATGACGGACGAAAAGAGATTCGGGCTTACGATGATGGACGAAAAGAGGTTCGGCCTTACGATGACGGCCGAAAAGAGGTTCGGGCTTACAATGACGGTCGAAGAAAGGTTTGGGCTTACAATGACGACCGAAGAAAGGTTTGAAGCACTAAGACTTATCTCACGTATGAGGGAAAGTACCGAGAATTAACTGGTGTAAGGAAGCAAGGAGAATTGTCTCACGAGGAGATAATAGAAAAGGATCTCATAAGGAGATAACGAGATGCGAATTCTCGGGAGATAATCTTATGAAGAGATAACAGGAAAGGATCTCACGGGGAGATAAGGGGAAAGGATCTCATGAGGAGATAACAGGAAAGGATCACATGAGGAAATAACGAGATGCGAAATCTCGAGTCAGAATCTCACAAAGAGATAACGGGATAGATCTCACGAGGAGATAATAGGGAAGGATCTCATAAGGAGATAACAGGAAAGGATCTCACAAGGAGATAATAGGAAAAGATCTCATGAGGAGATAACAGGAAACATCTCACGAGGAGATAACGAGATGCGAAATCTCGAGAGATAATCTCACTAATATATAATGGGAAAGGATATCACGAGGAGATAACGAGATGAAAAATCTCGGGAGAGAATCTCACGAAGAGATAATAGGAAAGATCTCACGAGGAGATAACAGGAAATATCTCACGAGGAGATTGCAGGATATATCTTACGAGATGCAAAACCTTAGGAGCGAATCTCACGAAGAGATAACGAGATGCAAAATCTCGGGAGAGAATATATGAAAGATCTCACGAGGAGATAATAGGAAATATCTCACGAGGAGATAACGGGAAAGATCTCACTAGGAGAGAACGAGATGCGAGATCTCGAGAGGGAATCTCATGAGAAGATAACGGGAAAGGATCCCACCAGGAGATAGTAGGAACGAGTCTCACGAAGAGGTAATGAGAATGGTCTCATGAGGAGGTAATGAGGAGTGTCTCTCGAGTAGTTAATGGGAAGAGGTCTTACGAATAGTTCACGGGAAAGATCTCACGAAGAGATAATGAGATGCATAATCTCATAAGGGAATCTCACGAAAAGATAAAGATAAATAACTCACTAGGAAATAACGAGATGCAAAATATCAAAAGGGAACCTTACAAAGAGATAAAGAGATGCAAAATCTTGGGAAGGAATCTCACGAGGAGATAATGGAAAGATTTCACTAGGAGAAAATGAGATGCATAATCTCCGGAGGGAATCTCATTTAGAGATAACGAGAAATATCTCACTATGAGATAATAAGAAGGATCTCACGAATAGATAATGGGAAAGATCTCACTAGGAGAAAGCGAGATGCGATGTCTCAGGAAAGAATCTCACGAATAGATAACGGGAAAGAATATCACGAGTAGATAACGAGATGCAAAATCTCACTAGCAGCTTGTTGGTCATTTGCCGCCATTTCTACAGAAGACACAAAATAGGGGTATTAGACCTAGTAGATGAAAAATCCGAGCTATCGAGGGACTGCCTAGATTCCCCTGGGAAGGCTAACCTATCATGAGGAAACGGAGGTTTATTGGACTGGATATAAAAGATGATCAGGTTGTCAATTGGCTTGTTAAAGAGACGAAAGCAAATAATTTGTAGATCGTCTGCCTCCAAATTCCCCATCCTTACGCCCGCTGGAAACCCTATCTCACCAAAGAACAGGCTCCACCTCTTTAAAATGGTGATACACTCCTCTAAGGTTAATTCCTTCCATGTACCCTCAAGTCTCTTGTAAATCCTAAGGTTCACACAATTGTAACCATAAATAACCCACAACTTGAAACCAAAGGTCCTAGCCATGGCGGAAAAGAGAGAACTTCAAAATTAAACCTAGAAAAAGAGAAATCGAAGGGTACCTTTGTGATTTTGAAGAGGTAGAATGCAACTTTAACACGAGAGGAAAGCTTGTTAACCGTAGGAGATGGCGTCTTTGCCTTTGCTTTTGCTTTTGCTCTTGCTAGGTTCTCTATAAATATTAAGATACTAAAGTTTGGAAAGAAATTGAACTCTCCCTTTTATACTTCTTTCTCCTTGCTTGAATTGGAAAGATTTGGGGGCAAAACGATTGGATTGTCGGAACGTGGGCTGAATTAAAGGCCAACGTTGTTTCCCTATATGAATGACCAATCGACATAATACGTACCAGTATGGCGAATATTACGGTGCATTAAAGACAGCTAATCCAACTGCCAAAAGTCAATTGTCGAGAGCGACCTACGGTTAACAAGTCGACATTCGATCGTTGCCCCAAATATGTAACCAAAATTTTTCTATAACTTCCTGCTATCGACAAGTCGAGCTAGAAAGTTGGGGGCCAATGAACGAAATAAAAGCGATGGACCAAGTCCAATGGGTTGTCCCCATGACCAAGTCAGCCCAAAGGTCCATCAAACAGAGAAGACCTATCAAGCTATCCCAATTCTAACAACCCCTCAATCTAGATCAGTCGACCAAGCTTATTATCCGACTTTCCTTGGTCCGGATCTAAATTCGTCCGACATACGATCCACTCCTTGTCCATTATCTACCTAGTTAAGGTACGAAGTTAGGTCGACCTCGATCAAACGACGCGTGCATATACCCACGTCGTCATTTCGTAACCGTCTCCTACAATATCGTAAACCGTTACACCCGTATTATCTCCGTAATTTAAAATATTCACAAACATCTAATATCACCACTATATTGTTGGGCCCTACATTTTTCAGTCAATATGTTTATAACTTATACTTAACAACTTGGTACTAACAACTTGAGTTGTTCCATTTACAACTTGGCTTTCTGCAGGTTGGGACGCAGTAACGTTCTTCCTATTTTATAGGGCACGTGTCACAAGAAGCAAAGATTAAGTCAACAACGTTTCTTCAGCACTGGATCTTATCTTCTCCCTCAAACAATAAATGGCGGATATATCTCTATTTGATCAACCTCTTCCCTGATTTTATAGGCGCATAATCCTTCTTTGATAATTAGTTTTATTTTGAGGTATAAAAGGGAGAGAGACACTGTATTTACACACACGGTCTTCACTAGCTTAAGCTCCCTTTTTCATACGCTCTTAGCATTGTAATCTCAAGAGAATTCCTAGTAAACTTTCGGTCAAGGCAGGAGCCAAATCCTCCCGGGGTTTTATGCCGGCGAACAAGTTGTTCAAGGGCTTTCCCTAGTCAACAAACATCTTGTGTCCATTTCTATTCAACTTGATAATCATTGTACCTAGATTCTTATCACTTTTGTCACTTTTCTTCTCATCTAATTCGCTTGTTGAAATTTGACCAAAACAATTTGGCGCCGTCTGTGGGAAACTTTGATTATTTGCGTAGAAATGGTTAATCCCTCATCCAGCAGTCAGAGTCGGCCGTTTCCTGTTTCCAATGCCCAAGGCAACCCTCCTCCAAGTGCAGAAGCTGTCAATTTGGAGATAATGTCCAACATGGCGGACATGTTGAAGAAAGTAAGCGATCGGTTGGATGCTCAGGAGCACACGAATACCATGATATTCAATGCCATTGATAGTCTGCGTAAAGGGAAGCAAGCTGAGACTCAAGTATCCACCCCGTTTTCACCTTTACTTCCTAGATCTTTGTTTGGTGTGTGCACAGGACCGAGCCATGTCGGAGATATCCCTATGTCCAACACCTTGCCAGCGGAGAGCACGATTGTGACATCCATTCCAATCGAGCAACCAAGATTCGGCCTACCAGCTGGCCAACCTGCGCTATCATCTTGCTACACTTATGCTACACCCTCAATGGGGCAAACGGGAAGTTTCTTTAACACTTTCGATACTTTCGCACCTCAAGTTAATAATGCTCCTCTTTTCGCAGAGAACCAACTTGTTAAGGAAATGCAAACCATTAAGGAGTTGTTACGAAGCGTGCCTGGAGTCAACTTGCCGTATCACCAAGTCTCTCCAACTTGCTACAATGAGTCTCATTTTGTGCCAGCAATAGCCAGTGTGGAGATCCCGAAGAAATTCTCAGTCCCTCATATGAAGAAGTATGATGGGAGTACCGATCCAGCAGAACATGTGTTGCTGTATCAGGAATCAATGGATATCATAAGTATCCCTCCTATGTTTAAAGAAGCATGTTTTTGCAGGGGCTTTGGCTCTACTTTGTCAGGACCAGCCTTAAAATGGCTAACAGGGCTTCCTCTAAACTCAATTTCATCTTATGCTCAACTTGTCAATATGTTCATTAATCAGTTTTCATGCAACAGGGCATTTGACAAGTTGACTAGTGATCTTTATAGAATTGTACAACAGCCTAACGAAAATCTTAAAGAGTATTTGCACAGGTTCAACAAGGAGGCAGTGACTATACCCAACTTGGATGTGTCCACCGCTACGGAGGCATTCCGTATAGGCTTGAAGAAGAGCTCATTGTTTTACAACGAGTTGGTGATGACCCCGCGAAACAACTTGAAGAAATCGAACTGTGGCCTTGCCTTACATCAGATTGGAGGAAGATAGCTTGGCGATGGGGAAGTCAACTGGGAGGACCCCTACTCCTCTATTTGAGCCTTCTGACAGACGACCGGATTCCCATCACTATAAGTCCAACAGGGGCAAACCCCCTGTTAAAACTGAACCCTCTAGAATTCATGTTGTAGATGACGATCAGGAAGGTGATGATAATGATTATCCACAAATTTCTGAATATTGCTTTTCTGTGGACATTGCAGGAATCTTGTGCGCCATGGGAAATCTTGGAGATAAGGCAAGATGGCCCAAGAAGAATGACCAAATAACAACTTGGAAGGACAAGTCCAAGTGGTGCGCGTTTCATAAAGATTTTGGGCACACCACCGAGAACTGTTTCGCCTTGAGGAAGGAGATTGCTCATTTATTGTCCAAGGGTCTTCTCAAGGATTTGTTGGGCAAGAAGAGGGTCAGGAGTGAATCCAAAGAACCTGATTCGGGAGCAAGCTAGACCCGAGAAAGTTGCACCCTCCACCCACCAAGGTAGTGAATGTTATCTCGTGTGGGTCTCATATTTGCGGCACAACTTACTCGCCGCCAAGCGTCATGCCAAAAGCTTTAAAGAAGATCAATCGTAATTGCCTTCAAGGCGTCGTGACTTCACGTATGGTCATGTTATTTCCTTTGTAGATGAAGATAAGGACAACACGTTGGACCCTCATCATGATGGTCTAGTTGTTCAGGTGCAGATTGCTAATTGTGTGGTCAAGCGGATTCTGATCGATGGTGGCAGTTCGGTCAACATCATCTTCACTCATGCTCTTGAAGATATGGGCATCCCTCGTCCGAAGTAGTGAAAAATTCATCCGTACCGGTAGGGTTCAAGGTGAGGTGAAGCAAACAATCGGAGAGATCAAGTTGCCCATCTACCCGGAGGGTATGAATTCCATGGAGAGGTTTTGTGTGATTGAGTGCTCTTCCTCGTACAATGTTATATTGGGAAGACCTTCGATCCACAACATGAAGGCCGTGCCATCAACTTACCATCAATGCGTCAAGTTTCCAACACCTTGGGGTGTTGCCAAGTTGAAGGGAAACCAACAAGTCTCTAAAGAATGCTACAAGATCAACATGAAAGCAAGCTCGACCCCTCGGCAAGCATAGCAATTAAAGAAAAAGGCCCAGACATTCTTGAAGCAATGGAGCACGATACAAAAGCGTTCCCGTTGATGCATCAAATCCTGAGGCCCAAGTGCAAGTTGGGATAGACCTACCGTCCGAAATCGAAGAGGAATTGATCGAGTTCCTTAAAAGCCGTAAATGCCGTTTTCGCTTGGAAACATGAAGACATGACAGGATAAGCAAGGATATTATTACTCACAAGTTGAACATCGATCCGACCATCCGTCCCGTCCATCAAAAAAGAAGGAAGTTTGCCCAGGAGCGGAACCGCATCATAAAGGATGAAGTTGAGAGGCTTCAAGTCCAAGATGATCGTAGAAGTTCGGCACCCAAGGTGGTTGGCTAACGTTGTAGTGGTGGAGAAGAAGAATGGCAAGTGGCGAGTATGCGTGGACTTCACCGACTTGAACAAGGCCTCGTCCGAAGGATCCATTCCCTCTCCCTCATATTGATTCTCTAGTTGATGAGACAAATGCCACGACATATTGACATTCATGGATGCATCTTCCGGTATCAACAAATTCAAATGGAGCCTTCACCAAGAAGATACAAAGATTCATGACTCCGTAAGGTATATATTGTTATATTTCTATGCCCTTTGGTCTTAAAAATGCAGGGGCAACCTATCAAAGGTTAGTGAACAAAATGTTCAAAGACCAACTTGGCAAGACGATGGAGGTCTACATAGACGATATGGTGGTCAAATCCAAGCACATTGAGGATCATGTGGAGCACCTTGTCGAGGCATTCAACATCTTGAAAGCCTTCAACATGAAGCTCAACCCGGCGAAGTGCAACTTCGGTGTTAGAGCAGTAAATTCTTGGGATATATGGTGACCAAGAGGGGAATCGAAGCAAGTCCCGAACAAATCAAAGCCATTCTCAACTTGGAATCCCCTAAGAACATCAAGGACGTACAAAGGTTAACAGTAGAGTAGCAGCTTTGAATAGATTTATATCCAAATCATCCGATAAGTGCAAAGTTATTCTACGAAGTATTAAGAAAAACAAACTTTTTCAATGGATCGACCAACATGAAGCAGCCTTCAAACAACTTAAAGAATACTTGATGACGTCACCCCTACTTGCCAAACCCGAACATGGTGAGCATCTTTATTTATATTTAGTCGTATCTCGAAAATGCCGTTAGTGCAAGATTGGTGAAGGAAATCCAAGGTGAACAACATCATGTTTACTATGTAAGTAAGTCTTTATTAGATGCCGAAACAAGGTACTCTCATCTTGAAAAATTAATATTAGCCTTAACTACCGCCGCTACCAAATTACGTCATTATTTTGAAACACATTCCATAACCGTTAGAACTAATTATCCTATGAGGAATGTGTTGAGAACCCCGCAGTTGTCGGGCAAAGTTGGCCAGTGGTCGGGCCAAGTTGAGCACGTATGATATTTCATGCGAGCCGAGAACACCATCAAATCGCAGCCCTAGCCGATTTCGTAGCCGACTTCACCCAAGTTTGCAGCTCGAGGTAGAACCGGAAGTGCAACAACTTGAAGGTAAAACTATTCCTCGATTTTGGACATTGTTTACAGATGGAGCCTCAAATTCCAAAGGGATTGGCTTGGGAATAGTCCTAAAATCCCCTCAAGGTGATATCATACCTCAAGCTGTATCTTGTGAATTTAGTGCAACAAATAATGAAGCTGAGTATGAAGCCCTAATCATGGGTTTGACTACAGCTTTGAATCTGAATATTACACATTTAAATGTATTTGTTGACTCTCAACTGCTAGCTAACCACTTTAATGGTAGTTATATGGCGAAACATTCCAAGATGACTCTGTACCTCCAACATGTTAAGGCTTTAGCTTCAAAATTTCTATCATTCTCTTTGGAACAGGTCCCTAGAGAAGAGAACACGAAGGCGTACGCCTTGGCTAACTTGGGTTCAACTTGCAAATCAATGTTGCATTCTAGTATACCAATTATTTATGTTAAGTACCCGGCAATAGACCAAGTTGAGAAAATTCAAGTGGTTACGCCACCTACTAGGGCACCAGATAATAAACCTTCTTGGACCCAACCTGTAATTGAGTTTCTTCAACTTGGAACTATTCCACCTGATGTTAAGAATGTTAGATCTTTTAAGATTCGTATTTCGACTTTCGTTTTGATAGATAATGTGCTGTTTAAGAAGTCTTTTGCAGGACACTACTTGAGATGTGTCGATAATGATCAAGTTGAAGTGGTGCTTAAAGAAATCCATGAAGGGATATGTGGGAACCATTCCGGAGGAAAGGCATTAGCATCCAAGGCCCTCAAGACGGGATACTATTGGCCAACCATGCGTCGAGATGCCATGAGCTACGTCCAAAAGTGTGATGCCTGCCAAAGACACAAAGAACATCTTGCATCAACCTCGCCGAGCCTCTACATCCTATAGTCTCATCTTGGCCTTTCATGCAGCTGGGGCATGGATATTGTAGGCAAGTTGCCTAAAGCTCCCTGAGGCAAAGTGTTCATGTTGGCTCTAATCGATTATTTCTCGAAATGGATCGAGGCGTAAGCTTATGTACAAGTAAGAGATAAATAGGTAATTTCATTTTTAAAGAAAAATATCATTAGCAGGCCTGTGTACCATCGGAGATTGTATGTGACAACGGGTCACAGCTTCATAAGTAAGAAGACCAGGGACTTTTGTACTCGCCGGGCATCAAGTTAGTCATGTCGACACTGCCCACCCTCAAGCCAATGGCCGCCGAGTCAAGCAACAAGTTGATCATCAACAACTTGAAAAAGCTGTCTAGATCAAAAGAAGGGAAAGTGGGTTGAGGAATTACCACTTGTGCTATGGGCGATAGAACTACTTCTAAAGGAGCCACAGTAGAACTCCCTATTCTTTATTAGACGGAGTCAAGCCGTAATTCCGCTTGAAGCGACAGTCCCCACAAAGAAGGTACGGCTTATTAACTCAAGATGAAAATAACCTCTTGCTAACTCAAGATTTAGATACAATTGATGAGATCAAGGATTTAGCCAAGATAAGGATGGCGGCTTATCGCCAGCCGAATTGCTAGGTCTTACAACAAGAATGTCGAGTTAGAAGGTTCCGTGTTGGTGATTTAGTTTTAAGGAAAGTATTTCAAAATACAAGAGAATTGAATGCAGTAAGCCGGCTCCCAAGTGGGAAGGCCCATATCTCATCGATGCCGAAGCCGGCAAAGGTGCATACCGGTTGTCAACCCTGGCCGGGAGACAGAATCCCTAGAAGTTGGAACGCTATCCACTTGAAACTTTATTTCATGTAAGTCTAGTTATAACTAGACTCCTCAGGTACGGTTTAAATTTATGTCGAGTTCAATTACGCATTTCAATTTTTTACTCTTATTAAAACATTACTGACTTGAGCGTCGGAGGGGCGTTAGCTATGCTAACGCCCAACCCTAACATGAATTTGTTTTGCGAGATGCAACTTGAACAAACGGAGTAGGATCAACATGTTGACACGCCAGTACGGCTGATACTTGTTGAGACCTAAGCTGGAACAGGACAAACATGTTGACACGCCGCATTTGGCCGATACATGTTTGAGCCTCGAGGAGGACAAAGGTCAAGCATGTTGACACGCCAAGACGGCCGATACATGTTTGAACCTCGAGGAAGAAAATTTCAACATGTTGACACGCCAAGACGGGCCGATACATGTTGGAATTCTAGCTGGAGAGGGATAGAACTTGTTGACACGCCAGGACGGCTGATACTTGTTCTATCTCTTCAAACGAATTACCTCTGATCAAAGGTACTTATGGTTAAAAGATATTCATCTTTTCTTACGAATTAAGGTTTTGACACCTTCGCCTGGGCGCACGTTTTCACACTTCTTCAAGTTGTGAACTATTGGTTGTAACATTTTCATGTTACCTACGGTTTATAACATTTACATGTTATCTAAAGAACAAACAAGCGTCTCTCAAAGACATAAAATACTTTGCTAAAAAACCATTAAGTGTTTTCCAAAAGATTTTTTGCAAACTAAAGGACAAGTTGGATAAGCCAACAAGTCCCTAAAGACCTAAAAAGCTTGGAGTACTAGACCAACCTAGTACCCCCAAATAAATTGTCTCGGCTCTTATGAGCCATTACAAACTAAAAAAACCTTGTTTTTGGGGACACTCCCCCCATTTGTTGTACCAACAGAGGTACACAAATAAAGCAAAAAATTGTTTTTGTTCATCCAAAATACCCAAAAGCTTTAAAATGTTTTTTAAACTTAGTGGCCTGCTGCCGCCGGTGTTGTGTTTTCCCCTTGGTCGTTGGGTGTAACCATAATGGTGTTCAGATCCTTGTTGGCATCATCAACTAGGGCTTCCAAGGCCGCGGAGTTCACTTCTTCTGCATCCGCTGGCTCCCCAATATGGTCCCCCAAAACTTTTCTCTCGTCCTCCAGGTTCCAAGTTATGGCTTGCCCATTTTTATATTCTTCAATCATCTGAATTCGAGCCTCTAACAAAGTCTTGGTGGCATGAAATTTAAAGTTTCCCTCCGCAGCCGCAAGTTCTTTCATGTGAGCCTTGTTCTCAGCCCTGATGGCTTCCACTTCTTTTTCTAAGCGTTCAAAATCCTTCCTCAAACCTTCCATTTCACCAGCGTGCTTGTTTGCTTCCTTCTTCCACTTATCCACTTCCTTGGCACTTTTTGTGGCCTCCTTCTTCGATTCTGCAACCTCATGACTGAGCCTAGCCGCCTTAATCTTCAATGCATCAATGTGGGCCACAATAGGGATCATAATTTCCTGCATAAAAGGAAGCATTAATATTCTATCAAACTCCTTGAAAAAAACTCAAAGGTCCCTTCATCTTTACCTTCTCAACAACAGCTCTGAACTTTTCTCCTAACTTTCCCATATCCATGTCACCACTTGTATCTGTGGTTTCAGCATCCACTAGCTTTCTCTTCTTCGCATCCCCCTTCTTCTTGGATGCAATCATATCGGAGCTAGCCACAAGAGACACTGGGGTGGGGGTTTACTATCTTGCCTTGCTAAACTCTTTGCTCTAGCCGCAGCAAGTAGGCCAGCAGCACTAACGGTGTCCTTAGAGAAGGTGGCTGCAAAAAGGTTGAAAAGTTAGAACGAAACAAAGGAATTAGAACAAGTTGGAGATAGGCAAAGATTTCAGGTATTTAATTAACCTGTAGACATCTGGATGGGCTCAGATAAAGTTTCTTCAAGATTTGTTTCTTGGGCTTCTTCAGGATCAACTTCCTCGTCTTGATCTGCAACAAATTGAACTGGTAGTACCTTAAAAGTTCTCACTAACAGGTCCAAATCATAAATCTTGCTCACATTCTCCTCCGTGTTGTCCTTAAAAGGAAAGAGCACATCCAATTTCGCAACTAAGCCAAAGAGAAAATTGGAGAATTAGTTACATGAGTTATTAGGGAGAATTATTAGAATTAGAAAATTTGCCTATACTACCTTGGGACCTCCATTTGAAGTTGGCACCCTCATCCTTCACCAGGGTGCTCTGCTTGGCGAAAAAGAATTGGTTCTTCCACCCTCTATCGGCGGTATCAACATTGTCATTTAGAAAGGACATCCTACCGCCTTTAACCCTAAAGCCATACCTCCCTAAACCAAAACTCCTAATTTCATTTGTGAGAGCGAATTCCTCTAAACCTATTTCCAACTCTGTTTCGCATTTAACCTTACGAGGGTTTGTAGGCTTCTCCAACCTCGGGGCATAAGTTGGGCATAGTTAAGTTTGGTAGCAAGAAAGAACTTGGTGATTAAGATCGGGAAGGGGAATTTCAAACCAATAGTGAAGGGGTATTCGGGGAAACATACCCATTAAGGGAATAACATTCTGGGGTTAGGTCAAGGTGGGTAAAAAACTCAGTTTCATATGCCATGGCATGATTCTTCTTGATGATTTCTAAATTAGTAGCAGGGATTCTACACTTCTCTTTTTCAGGGTTCTTCAACATGTTTTGGGTGAGAAAACCCACGGGCAAACCCTCTCCACTCTCGATTAAAGTCACCGCCTTTCTCTTCCCCATTTTTTCAAACTTAAACAGAAAATCAAAGATGGAATTGAAAAGAAAACAAGAAACTCACCGTCAATCTCTACTTGATTTTCCTCTCCAAACCGTCTTCTCTGGTCCCTCTTCTCGAAATCTTTGTGAAAGTAACGTTTTGAAAAAGAGAGTTGGAACAGGAGTCTGTGTATTTATGGAGGTTGAGAGTGGTTGGGACTATAAAACAAATAAATCTTTTTTCTTCGGGAAACTACTTAAAACCGTCCCATCGCGTCCCTTTTAAACCGTCGTTCTTTTCTTTCTTATTTTGGCAAACTTTTTGAAATTCTTTTGTCTCTTTCTATTCTTCATTTTAAAATTCAAAAAGTTTGGGGGCAATTGTTGGGCCCTACATTTTTCAGTCAATATGTTTATAACTTATACTTAACAACTTGGTACTAACAACTTGAGTTGTTCCATTTACAACTTGGCTTTCTGCAGGTTGGGACGCAGTAACGTTCTTCCTATTTTATAGGGCACGTGTCACAAGAAGCAAAGATTAAGTCAACAACGTTTCTTCAGCACTGGATCTTATCTTCTCCCTCAAACAATAAATGGCGGATATATCTCTATTTGATCAACCTCTTCCCCGATTTTATAGGCGCATAATCCTTCTTTGATAATTAGTTTTATTTTGAGATATAAAAGGGAGAGAGACACTGTATTTACACACACGGTCTTCACTAGCTTAAGCTTCCTTTTTCATACGCTCTTAGCATTGTAATCTCAAGAGAATTCCTAGTAAACTTTCGGTCAAGGCAGGAGCCAAATCCTCCCGGGGTTTTATGCCGGCGAACAAGTTGTTCAAGGGCTTTCCCTAGTCAACAAACATCTTGTGTCCATTTCTATTCAACTTGATAATCATTGTACCTAAATTCTTATCACTTTAGTCACTTTTCTTCTCATCTAATTCGCTTGTTGAAATTTGACCAAAACATATACTCCCTCCGTCCGCTTACAAAGTTCACACTTTCTATTTTGGGCGTCCGTTTACAAAGTTCACACTTTGTTTCTTTCCTAAAAAGGAAACCTTAAATCACTATTCTCTCCACTCATTCTCTCTCCTACATTATTTTAATACTCACAAACCATTATAATTTACTATTCCCTCCACTCATTCTCTCTCCTATTTTATTTTCACACTCACAACACTTTCAATATAATACTCCCTCCTTAATTAACGTGTAAACAGTAACTGTGAATTTTGTAGGCGGACGGAGGGAGTATATATCAGACCAAATACTACATGACTCACTCAGTTGAAACTGGTGGCACTTGAAAGTAAAAGTCACGTGCGAAAATATAAGCCATCAATTTCAATAAAATTTCACGGTATAAGCCATCAATTTAAGTAAAATTTTGTGGTCAGATACGGCAGAAAAAGGTCCGGTTGCGGTCCGACGTCCGATTATGCTCTAGCTAAGCACTTTTGGCTTTCAATAGAAGTGAAAAATGAATTAACTATAGCTTATTGAAATCTAAGGCACTTGTAAGAAATTGAAAATGATGAATATAACCATGCATTGTTTGTATTCCATAATGTATATCGTTTAATTTACCTTAAATCAAATAAATTAGCAGTAATAGGAATTTAAATAACAAAAACAAATGAACAAACACAAGATTTTGAGGGAAACTAGTTTCTCCTTAAGTTATAGAAAGTCCTGTTTTATAAACTGTTCCTAAATATTCACTAATTACTTGCAAGTAGAAAAAAAGTGGACTTTTTATAATTTATGAAGAAACTAGTTTCTTCCAAAACTTGCTCATGAACAAATGGGTTAATTAATCGAAAGAAGTTCAAATAAATGCAATCAAATTAGAACAGGAGACATCTGGAATCCCATCTTCAAATCATTCTCATAAGGCGTCAAATTCAAATCCAAACAAAAAATCCTCTTGCTGTTTGACCTTTTCAACAGTGGCACACTTGATGATATCGGTGATTGTATACTTTTCATATCCAACCCTTCTTTAATGTCTGCCCTATGCCGCCTCATATGACCACCCAATGCTTGACCCACCGGAAAATCCAGCCCACATATCGGGCACTCATGTACCTTAGGCTTCCCGGGTAGTACTAACACGGGACGTTTCAGACAACCCCCCTCTGCAACAGGAGGCTCCTTTAGTCTAGGCATTTTGTGCCGCGCGCAATGACCTCCAAGTGCTTGGGATGATGGAAACTGTTTATTACATATCTTGCATTCGTAAACACGCCCGTCTAAATTTACCGTTCGGCCACCCATACGAGAGAGTAGCTTCAAGCAATTAGCCATGGCTAGTGCCTCAACTTCTCTATCTTCTCCCTACTTCTCTTCAATGACATTGTTAGAGTATGTGAAGTGTGTAGTATTTGTTGTTGGTTTGTCAATTGGAATGAAAAAATGAATATGGAATTTTTAAGTACGTGGGAGTTGTTGCTTATATATATGAGGGGGTTGTGAGGGTATTTTGGTCATTTGGAGGAATGTAATATTAGCACACGTGGTTTTAAGTTAGGGGGAAAGTATTTGATTAAGGTTGGGTGGTGGCAGGCGGTCGTGGACCGTGTAAGTGGTGGGCTGGGGTCGCAGTCGCTTCATGTGTGCCTGACGTTTCTTTGGTCCTATTTGGTTGACGTTCTAGATTGGGTTTTATTTGGATTGCTTTTGGAGTTTAAATATCCATGTGGATGATTTAGGAAAGTGGTTACTAGCTGCGCTGCAGAAGAGTTGAGGACGACAAAACTGAATTGATTGACTATTGACGCGTCAACGACCGCGCGAATCAAGATGAGAGGGCGATTTAGGCAGTACACTATAGCAATTCAAAATCTCTACTGCTTCCTATGTCTTATGTCTCGATCGAAAGTTTAAAAATTAAATATGATTAAAAATTAAGAAAAATATTTCTTTCGACCCATACTTATGTGTACATTTTGTCATTTTGGGTGTCCCAAACCTACGTGCACATTTCCTAAAATGAAAAAGAATCTTTACTATTCCCTCCACTCATTCTTTCTCCTACATTATTTTTATACTCACAACACCATTATAATTTACTATTCTCTCCACTCATTCTCTCTCTTATTTTACTTTCACACTCACAACACTTTTAATATAATACTCCTTTCTTAATTTACGTGCAAAAGTCAAAGTGTACACCTAGGTATGGGACGGAGGGAGTATAAAAAAGATGATGATTGTAAATGTATATAGTTGGTAGAAAATAGAAAGTGAGTGGATAATTATTATAACATTTGGAGCACACAAATAAAAAAAATCAATTTTGAGATTTTAAACTTTTGGGTGAAACAACTTTTTGAGAAATTTTGAACTTTCAATCGAGACGAAGAGCGTATACAATTTATTAGATGAAATCGCATGCATCATTTTTATATATCACATAGTACACCGTGATCATGTATAATTTAACAGTAATGTGTTATTTGGCCTGACATAATCATGATGTCATTATTAATGTATAAGCGTTAGATTATACTCCCTCCGTCCCACGTGATTGCAAACTAACTTTTTGGATGTAGGAATTAAGAAAAAGTGATGTAAGAAAGAGAAAAAGTTAAATGTCATGAGTATTTAAAAATTAAATAAGGAGAGAGAATGAGTGGGAGGAATAGTGAGGAGAGAGAATGTTGTGAGTGTAAAAGTGAAGTAGGAGAGAGAATGAGTGGGTGGAATAGTGAATATTCTTTCACATTTTGGGAAGTTTGCATTTATGTGGGACAGACCAAAATAAAAATAAGTTTACATTCACGTGGGACGGAGGGAGTATATGATACACAATACAAAGGTAGTACAAGTGATCTTGTCTCATAATCTATACCTCTTTCGTTAAAATAATCTGGTTATTTATTTTGTTTTTGAGTGTCCCATATTTTGGTTACTACTAAAAAATAGTTAATGTGTTTCACTTGTTATACTAATAAAAAAAATCTTTTTATCTCACTCTCTCTCATTTTTTACTTTTCAATATCACAACACTTATTTTTTCTTTAATTCTTGTACATTTAAATTTAATAACTCTAACATTGAAACGGAGTATACTATATGATTCATGGTATTATGATATTTTCACGTGCGCTTTCAAATGTAACTATGCAGTAGTAGTGACAGCGTTGGCTTAAAGACAACACACGGCTTATCCTCTTCTGCTTGTGCACTTTTAATTTTTTAGTTTTTTTTTTTTTTATTTGGGTCGTGTTGTGCTCTGTCCACTGGTACTGGGGACTGAGGACTATTGTAATGAGTTTTTTTGTTTTTTTTCGTTACTCGTGCTCTCGGGCCATTTTGACTAAACCCCGACCACTACAAAAGATCGCCCCCAAGATATTTGGCGGAGGTAAATCGCGGAATACTTATGCAGCCTTGGCAAAAGGCAAAGACTCACTTATACTCCAGAGCCCCCAAGGGAGCCCCTCCCCACACGAGGATCATGCCTCAAGAATGCCGTTTCTTAATCGCACGGATGCTGGGTCTTGACTCCTAAGGACCCTGAAATCAATGTAGGAATTAAAGCCCAAAAAATTTTCTTGGAAGGACTCGAACCGGTGACCTTCCCTTCGAAAAGCCACCATGATAGCACTAGACCAAGGCCCATTAGATCTATTATAATGAGTTGTTGCTAGAATATAGCGTGCGGTTCTCGACTCTCTATTTCTCTTGTATCTCTCATTGTGCGACTTAAATTGATTTGAAAAATAATAGACTTCACTAAGCTAAAGAATATTTATTCCGTTGAGTACAAAATAGGGTGAATGGCAAAAAAAATTGTCATGATTGCAGCTCGCTGCAACAAACAAATGAAGAAGCTTTAATTTTAATCGAATGCATACAGTAAAGGTTGCATTAACATTTTTATTCAATTTATAACATATTACTAAAATAAACAACAACAACTACAACTGACATCGTCATTTGATAAATAACATCATCACATTAAAAAAATCCCTCTAGAACTAAACTTCCTTATAACTAAATGCTACATATTAATTTTGTAATTTTTCTATACATAAATCACCCTAATTCACCATAACCCTTACCATCTACCTCATTTAATATACCCTTTTCGGGCATGTTTGATAAAATTGAAAATGTAGAATTGAAATTATTAAATTGTTGAATATTAGATATAAGTTTATTTGGTAATAACAAACCTCTTGCATCTTAATTTAATCAGATTTCAATTCAACATTCAAAAAATATTTGAATAATTTTAATGATTGTATATTGATGAAGAAAATCACCCTTTTATTAAAACTAGTGTATCACCCGTGCGATGCACGGCGAGATATATATTCTTTTAGTTAAACAACGAAAATAATCATTAAACATAAATTCAACAGTACGCATTAAAATGTAAACTGATGGAAAGGCATACAAACTAAATTTTTTGAAAAACCTTCTTAAACACAATATTCGTAGTACTGTTGCTGGAAGAACTCCCTTATGACTGATCGCTATCAAATATGACGACCATTTGGAGGGGTGACTATGGACAAAGCAACATACAGTTAACCATGATCAAAACAGTTTCTTCAACATAAGACCGACAATAGGATGTAGATTTGTCCCCCGATCGTTGTTTATGGACATGGCGTAAGAGACCATCAAAGGGAATTGGTGGAGCTCAAATTTGAAAGGAATCCTGTAGTCTCGATGGAGTAGAGTGACATTCGAGGATTTAAGACTTTTTTTTTTCCAACGGATGAGATAGATGATAAAATCTCACCCTCTAATACATGATTCCCCAATCGAGTAATAAGCAACCTAGTTCCGTTCTGCATTACTTGACTCTGGTCGATATTTTGCAAAGAAAATAATGGGAACACCCGTAAGTGCTCCAATTTGAGCTTGTTAGAATTTTCGTTAGAAAATTAACGAAAGTTATAACATTTCTAATAATTTCTAACATTCCTAACATTTCCTAACCAAGTAAGGGTAGATTAGGGATTGCCAAAAGATAAACCAAGGAAAGGAATCAAAAAGCAAAAGAAATAAGAAAAACCAAAAATAGAAGTGGTGGAAACAAAAATGGTGATTAATTTGAATTTTGAAAAGATTATTCCTTGTGTCCAAAGCCTGAAGCTGCATTTAATGAACAGTGCACGCTGAAGGGTCCTATCCGCGCGGATACTTTTGTAAAATTCAGAGGGCTATAAATTGAGCCCTCCAGTCACAAAAATGGGGGAGACCAAGAACACAACTCACAACATTTGGCGAAAATACTTGAGAAAACAGTGAGAATTCTCTAAGAATTGTCACCTTTTTCTCTTGAATCTTCCCAACTTTCACTCACTCAAATCAAACCCAAACACTCTTGCATTCAAGCCTTCAAACAAAAACACAAAGAAGATAGGTATAACCTCCCTCTTCTTACCCTAAATCTCTCATCCATGCATGCATTTCCAAGCTACAAAATGTAGTTCATTCATCTTCTTGTCTTAGATCCAAGAAGATCACCATGGAAGTTCATCTCCATGGATGATCCTCTACAAGGATCAACATTTTCTTCAATGTGTTCTTACTTACTTGCAAATGCATTTTCAAAACCCTAAAAACCATTTTCAAGCACCAAATCTTGATTTCAAAGGATAAAATTCCCCTTCCCAAGCAAATGAAGTGCTTA
Source organism: Adenophora triphylla var. japonica (assembly GCA_022495995.1). Taxonomy (NCBI): domain Eukaryota; kingdom Viridiplantae; phylum Streptophyta; class Magnoliopsida; order Asterales; family Campanulaceae; genus Adenophora; species Adenophora triphylla. The sequence continues at coordinate 148,217 of JAFEMH010005751.1, forward strand.
GTCCTAATGTACCCCAAGAATGGTTTGGTATAGTTGATTCACCACTAAAATGTCAAGTGATCACTAACCAAAACCTAGGGAAATGGGGACAAGCATGGATGCAAAAACCCCCTTTTAAAATCATATTTTCTTGAGAAGTTGCTGTCCAGTAGCAATTTTCCAAGACCCCAGTCCATTGTCTTAATTTTTGGACACAGATAAACTTGGAATTTGGTGTTGACTACAAAACACTTTTTGTAGCCAACATCCAGAGATTTCCAGACATATTTTTACTTTATTTTTTGGGTGAGTAAAACTCCTCTTTTCAAATTTTCTTTTAGAGGCCAGTTCATCAGCTTCTGGAAATCCAGATTTCATATCTGAGATTTCCAGAAGTTTTTGACCCCTCAAATCTTCTCCAAAATGGAAAATTCCTACGCACAAAGCTTATTTAAGGTGTTTGGAACAACTTTCATTCTCTGAGTTTATCCAGATTATGAAGTTTTAAGGCCCTTGAATCCATTTCAAAATCAAAGGTCCACTGCCTTTTTCATTCTGGCAGAAATGACTCTCAACTTCAAAAGGTCTTTTGAGTACCAAATCTCAATCCAAAAATCTTTCAAAAAATCATGGGATCAGTTTAAAGTCTTAAAAAGACATCCCAATTTTTACTTTTCTGAGTTTCATTTTATTTTGGCCAAAACACACACACACACACTCACAAATGATTTTCAGCTTGGAAGACTCGTTTTACGAGGCATTCCGGGTGCACACTAACGTCCTTCCCGGCGTGTAACATGACCTCCGAACCCAAATCTCTAACCTCGGGCATTTTTCAAAGTTTTGGCCCTTAAAACAAAAATGGTGTGGCGACTCCGTCTTTTTTCCGGGTTTTATTTGGTTTTTCAAAGAAACGCAAAAATCGAATTTCTCCCGCGAAATGGTGGCACATCATCACAGTGGCGACTCCGCTGGGGATTTAAAATAAGCTTTTTCTAAAAAAAAATAATAATGATATTTGGTATATTGGTGGAAACCATTAAACTTCCCGTTACCGCCTCCTAACACGAGTCGGGGATAAATTGTGGTTTAACAATCCCACGTACCGGTATCATTGTTTTCAAAAAAGAAAAGCTTTTGAGGGTCAAGCTTTCGTTCCGGCTTTAAAAATCATTTGTGTGTGTGTGTTGATTTTTGTACATTTTTCGTGTTGTTTTGGCCGCCTCGGAAAAAGTCAAAATTTTGACTGTCGGAATCATGTCCCTAACTGTCGGAATTCTTGTGCTTATGTGCTTATGTGTTCATTAAATTTCAAAAAAAAAAAATTCAAAAAAAAAGAGAAAATCTTCAAAAAAAAATTCATGCATCATACTTTTTAAGACACATGCGAAAATTTCTATTTTACTCAGAAAAGAAGATAGACTGCTTGCACACTACGCGCACGTGACCTTACACTGCACACTACGTCCCTAACCCGGGAAATCCTTGTCGCGGCCCGTTTGGTCTTATTACGCCTCTCGGTGCAAGCGCGGGACTACCCAAACATCCTATGGAGCCTCGTGTCGACCATGCACTTGTCCGTGACACACTCTGTTCGAGACCGGTTGGTTTTTAGTTTGGTACGTGTCATGCCTGTACGTGTATAGACCTTTCCTTTCAAGCCTTTGTCGGCATACCGACTCGATATCTTTCGGGGACCCTAATCGATCGAAGTTTTGCCGGTTTTCCGCATGAACTTTGACCAAGATATTGACCGGCGCCTTGACTTCGGCTCGGCAGCACAAATTATACAGCGACTCCGGCATTGACAGAGGTCATCGGGATTAATGATTATTCCATGCCTAATTACGGCCCCGATTGACGACAAGTCAAGATCAATCGTGGACATTTATCGGGTCCAAATCATGCGACTTTTTGTCGAGCCCTGACATGATCTTGACTTTGACATCGGCTTTGTCAGTAATTTACATCGAATGCTCGTTAAGACTCGATTACCCGCCAGCTTTTAGGATCGTTTTTCTTTCGGCTCGGTGGGACCCGCTTGCCTATAGGACCACTCGCATTCCCACCTGGGAGGTCGAAATACGGGTGGAATACGAGGGGCTTATAGGCCGATAGTGACAGGCCCCATTGATCCGGGGATCCAGAGTAGTTTGCGAAAAGAAGAAATCTTTTCCAACCGATTAGGTTAATAAAACATGTTTTAAGTAAACGTGAACAAAATAACCGCATGTTGCATGAGCCCAAAGCCCAAACACCTACCCTCCTTCATTCCCGGACATCTGAACCTTCGTGCCCTTTCCCTTTGGCTCCTCACAAAGGTTGGTTCGGACAGGGTCATCGTTTGATCAGTTGGGAAGAGTCAGCGCGTCATCGGCTTCGCCATTTGTTCCAACTCCGGGTTTCGGAATGTCTGCGTGGCCGTAATGATAGGGATAACGTCACTCCGTCCTCCAAAATCCCTCGAACGGACCGTGTGGATCCGATTGGTAGAACGAGATGAGACTTCGACGTGAGGCTGGTGCAAATTAGCGACCTTGGAGGTTGTCGCAAGTCGT